>CAWUFW010020023.1:0-164973 GCA_963921515.1 Calotriton arnoldi
GACACCATGATGCAGCCATGTCCTGATAGCCATCGCCACAATGGTGTGCATGTAGCACATGTCACTCCCCTGCAGGATCACCAATAAGTAGACACATGCCATGGCGGAGGCATGACTGCTAAGTCATACATCACTGTCTCAGTGATGTATGACTTGGCAGCCAGACAACAACACTCTGCACTGTGTCAGAATAGTAGGTCATGGGGAATGCAAGTCCTGGAGCTGCACAAGTGCACATGTACATCCCCCACACAACACATCATCTTAACCCTCATCTGTCCAGGTCATACCGATTGGACATATGGGAGACCTGTGACACTACCCTCTGAACCTGAGCCCCTCACAATCTGCTGTGAATGGGAAACAGCTGCCTGAACTTCACATTCGCATACCCCAGTCTGCACGGGCAGCTGATCAAACACCTATGTGACACACAAGTATCGTCTCCTATGGTCACATCTCCAGTGGCATGCTGAGCCCCTACCGAGAAACACCCCAGCAGTCCTGGCAATAAATCCACGGCACACTGACACAGAGGCAGACACCTGAGGGGTCAAATCACTGCGCACAACGTGTCAGATGATACACGGGAGTGGGAGTACAGGTGTATTGGATGGGCTGGAGTGGGCATGACTGTCCTGCCCCACATGAATGAGGGATGAGCCCTGGACAGTGGATAGCTGGCTATGTATGTGTGACACACGTAATCTGCACACTCCTGGGGCCCAAACATTGTTCCCACCCGCTGCATGGGTGTGTGCCAGATACCCCAGGCACATGTGGTGGCTCAGCTCAGCAAGTGGACCGCATATCAAAGCAACACGCAGATTACATGTCCGAACACAGGCATTGTGTGAACAATGGACCCACCCATGATGCCCACAACAGAGTTAGGGAAACAGATGCTGTCCCCCACCTTGAGTGAAGCAAACTGCAAGGACACAGTCCCAAGTGACACAATTCCCTGAATGTAAGGGCCACACCTGGGTATCAGATGAGGAGTGGGCAGTGCACAATAGAGGGACATGGCTCCTGGACAACATGACTGCTGTACTGTGGCAGTTTAACCAGGCCAGAGGAGGGCACATAGCATGTAATACAGAGTTCACAGTGCAGTCTTTGACTCACCCCCTCCTTGCTGCTGTCTGGCCTTCAGCTGCCCATCCAGGTCTGGAAACACCACCGCCAGGATCTGGAGCATGTGGGGGGTCAGGGTCCGTGTTCCGCCCCTCCTGCGAGGAGGCGACAGTTCAGCTTTACCCGTGCAATCCTCCGGGTCCAGCCCCGAAGGTCCTGCCACCTCTTCTGGCAGTTGCGGATCCGGCGCTTGTAGACCCCCACGGCCCGGACAGCCCGGACGATGTCCTTCCAGATCTCCTGCTTCCGAAGGGCATTAACCTGTCAGGATGACAAAGTGAAAAGGCCATTACTACACATGCGACATATCCGTGCATGACACAGTTGTATATACATGTCTCAATCACAGGGGCACATGATGTACACAGGCAGTGCAATGCTGCCCATGGACAGTTTGCCAGAAGTCACTACATGGTATCATTGCATGGGTAGTAAAACCTTGTTCAAATGCACTGTCACTGCACCATACCTGTCCAGTGCATGTCACTACACACTATGGGGGCTGACAACTACTCAGTGAGCCTGCTAGCCAGTGGCGTGCAGACTTTCAGCCTTGCTAGTCAGACAAAATGCACATTCAGAAAGGCAGTGCACAGAACACTCACCTGCTCCCCTGGTGTCCCATACAGCTTGCTGTACTGTGGAAGTAGGCTGTCCAGCAGGGCCTGGTTCTCCTCAAGGCTGAAGGCTGGGGCTCTCTCCACAGTACGTGCCATTGCAGGGTCCAGAGGGGGCAGAGACAGCAGCAGTGCAGTGGCAGATGTCGTCCTGGAGCATGTAGTGCAGGCAAGTGAGCTCTCAGGGGAACAGCCAGCAATATATATGTGCTGCAGAGGCAGATACTGTCCCATGTGTCCAAAGTGATAGGTCCAAGTCGTTTGCATCTTCTGAATCTGGCCAATCCATGGAATAGCAGCACCAATACACGCCCACAGCATCCTTCAAATCTTCAACTTCATGACATACATGAATTTGCAACATTGTTGCGGGTGACCAAATGAATTTCCAGCAACCGACTCGTTCGAATTTCGAAAACGCGTCCGTTGCCAGGCTAGGCCATTGACAATGGGTGCGCACAGATCTGTCCATTGCGGTACAACGCGTACAGGGGTACAATGCGTACCCGCACACATTGAATGCAATGGGCCGGCCGGGTGCACCGATCGGTCCATTGCGGTACAACGCGTACAGGGGTACAACGCGTACCCGCACACATTGAATGCAATGGGCCGGCCGGGTGCACCGATCGGTCCATTGCGGTACAACGCGTACAGGGGTACAACGCGTACCCGCACACATTGAATGCAATGGGCCGGCCGGGTGCACCGATCGGTCCATTGCGGTACAACGCGTACAGGGGTACAACGCGTACCAGCACACATTGAATGCAATGGGCCGGCCGGGTGCACCGATCGGTCCATTGCGGTACAACGCGTACAGGGGTACAACGCGTACCCGCACACATTGAATGCAATGGGCCGGCCGGGTGCACCGATAGGTCCATTGCGGTACAACGCGTACAGGGGTACAACGCGTACCCGCACACATTGAATGCAATGGGCCGGCCGGGTGCACCGATCGGTCCATTGCGGTACAACGCATACAGGGGTACAACGCGTTCCCGCACACATTGAATGCAATGGGCCGGCCGGGTGCACCGATCGGTCCATTGCGGTACTAACGCGTACAGGGGTACAACGCGTACCCGCACACATTGAATGCAATGGGCCGGCCGGGTGCACCGATCGGTCCATTGCGGTACTAACGCGTACAGGGGTACAACGCGTACCAGCACACATTGAATGCAATGGGCCGGCCGGGTGCACCGATCGGTCCATTGCGGTACAACACGTACAGGGGTACAACGCGTACCAGCACACATTGAATGCCATGGCCAATGTGTGCGCACAGATCAGTCCATTGCTGTCCAACGCGTATTGCGAATACAACGTGTACCCGCACACATTGAATGCAATGGGCCGGCCAGGTGCACCGATCGGTCCATTGCAGTACAACGCGTACAGGGGTACAACGCGTACCAGCACACATTGAATGCAATGGCCAATGTGTGCGCACTGATCGGTCCATTGCTGTCCAACGCGTATTGCGAATACAACGCGTACCAGCACACATTGAATGAAATGGCCAATGTGTGCGCACTGATCGGTCCATTGCTGTCCAACGCGTATTGCGAATACAACGCGTACCAGCACACATTGAATGCAATGGCCAATGTGTGCGCACTGATCGATCCATTGCTGTCCAACGCGTATTGCGAATACAACGCGTACCAGCACACATTGAATGAAATGGCCAATGTGTGCGCACTGATCGGTCCATTGCTGTCCAACGCGTATTGCGAATACAACGCGTACCAGCACACATTGAATGCAATGGCCAATGTGTGCGCACTGATCGGTCCATTGCTGTCCAACGCGTATTGCGAATACAACGCGTACCAGCACAAATTGAATGAAATGGCCAATGTGTGCGCACTGATCGGTCCATTGCTGTCCAACGCGTATTGCGAATACAACGCGTACCCGCACACATTGAATGCAATGGGCCGGCCAAGTGCACCGATCGGTCCATTGCGGTACAACGCATCCCTTTTCAAAGTGACTGGCATATGTCACCATGCCTGTCTCAGATGAACATATGCCAGCCACAGATAGCTCCCAGGGAGTGAGGGGCACACCTACAACACCACAGCCTGTCCAAACTGTATCATGAGGCATGTAAGGCTGCATTTCCTATTGTGTGTATGTTGGTGTACATGTTGTCCTGTGGGTGTCACCTGGGGGCACCCACCCCCAGGCTGTGCACGTGTTCATGGGGACAGGATCCTGGGTGTTACGTGTACATGACCACTGTGATGTGCAACTGTTCATATCTGTGCATGTGCCATGGTCACATTTCACGGTGGTGTATGTGTATGTCATGTCACATACCCCGTGAGTCCCATGTGGGATGGTATGTTTGAGCCAGGTTGTCCCAGTGGCACAATAGTGATGGTCCTCCACAGTCTGTGTGCATGTAGTGTTTACAATGTCTCTGATTTCATGTGCACAATGGGAGACAGTCTCCAAATCCACGTTGTGTGTGCATGGACTTTGATGTTGTGCGTGTGTGTGTCACAGACGTCCATGTCTGTCCTGCAGAGGCGAGTGGAACCACGACCTGTGGGGGTCATGGTTGTTTTGCTGTGGTGTATACATGATACTCCATGTAATGCCAGTGTCCATGTGGCAATACAGGGTCCCTGGGAATGTACCTATCGTTGAGCTGTGATGCCTGGGGCACATCTGTCCTCACATGTCACTGTGGGGGGTGATTGTGACATGGCGGCAGGAGATGGGAACTGTGACACGGCCTCATGATATCCAATGGGCCAACGTGGGACTTATTGATGCCACTTGTTGAACCGTGATGACAGATACTGGCCATGTATGTACCATACATGTCCTTACGGAACTGCACACTTCATGTAGTTGTGCCTCATAATGATGTATGATGTGATATTGAGTGTGTTCAATCCCGCATATGTGGGGTGACTGACAATCTTGCTTTCTTCTCCTCTGCTCTGCAGGGCTCCTGCTGTCCATAGACCATTCCCAGACCTGGCAACGATGGTGGAACGGGACAGCATCAGACGGTACTGCTTCACCAGGCAGCTGATTGAGGATTTGGCAGTGCAGTTGGCCCCACATTTGCAGCCTGGCCGGCCGCATCCTACAGCGCTGACCCCCAAGGTGAAGGTGATGGCAGCCCTACACTTCTTTGCCACCGGTACCTTCCAACATACCGTGGCGACTGCTGGTGGGATGTCACAGACCATGTTGAGCCGTGTGCTCCGCGATGTTTTGGAGGCAATGTTGCTGAACCTGAACCGGTACATCTATTTCCCTAGACTGCAACGACTCACTGACGTGAAGAGTGACTTCTATGCCCTGGGGAGGATGCCGCATGTCATTGGCTCCATTGATGGGACACATGTGGCATTGGTACCACCACAGGCCCAGGAGCAAGCCTACCGTAACCGCAAGCACTACCACTCGGTCAATGCACTGGTGGTGTGTCTAGCAGATATGACCATCTCACACGTGTGTGCCCGTTTCCCTGGTTCAGCACACGATGCCTTTGTGATGAGGAGTAGTCGCATCCCCAGGATGATGGCACAGATGCAGAACCAGCATGCCTGGCTTGTCGGTGTGTACTGACTTTGTGCCATTGTGTGTGATCTGATCTGTAGTATTCCGCCCACTTTTCCAAGTCAGCTAATGTGCACTTGTCTGTCCGTAGGTGACTCGGGATACCCCAACATGCCGTGGTTGCTGACACCCCTCAGGAACCCTGTGACACCAGCCCAGATGCGCTACAATGAGGCACATGGTCGGACCAGGAGAGTGATTGAGCGGACATTTGGTCTCCTGAAGAGCCGCTTCCGCTGCCTGGACAAGACAGGAGGGTCCCTCCCATATGCCCCAGCGAAGGTGTGCAAGATTATCATCGTCTGCTGCATGCTCCACAACCTGGCAGTGCGGAAGGAGTTGCCTCTCATCCAGGATGACAATGACCAACATCCGCCACCTGTGGAGGATCCTGGCCTGGACCACGATGCCAGTGATGATGATGATGATGGTGATGTCCGCACACAGCTCATCACCAACTTCTTTAGTTGAATGATAGTATCCTGAGGTGTCATGTCAATGATGTGAGTTGGCATGATATGTGTAGGTGGTGCTCTGGTGCTGTTGGAGTGTGTCCATGGGCTACTTGACTGGATGTGTGTAGCGATGTGTGCTTACAGGTGGTCTGTACTCACCAACAGTGTTGACATGCTAACTTGGTTCTGGGTGGGTATCTTGTAACATGTATTGTGCATGAGTTTTGCTGTTCTGTCCTGTTCTCCATTGCTTTTGACTGTGTGTCATTTCTGTCCTTCACAGGGTACTTTCAGATTCGTTTGGTCAACTGTGTCCACCTACAACGTGAATGTACTTCCAGGGTGGTAGCTGTTGTGTCCCTACAGGTGATGTGCGCCACACCCATGGACTTCCTTCCTTCTACAGTTGTTGACTGTGTGCCCGCTGCCAGGTGGGATTACCTTGCATCTGTAGTGGTTACGACATGTTGCAACTGTGTAATAAACCTGTGCTTCACTTTGTGATGTGCGTTGTCTGTGGTCACACATTTGACTGCCATTTGCTTACTGCACCTGTGGGCTACTTGACTACAACTGGGAATAGGTGTGGTGTCTGTGCATTGCACCATCTTTCCTGGCAACATCAGTGTAGGCAATGAGTCAGATGGCCTAGGTGTGTATGTGTTGTGTAGCCCTGGTGGTGTGTCTCCCTCATATGTGTCACGTTGCCATTACTCACATGCCTGTGTTGTACTTGCTGTTGCAGTTCGCATACACAGTGTAATTTTGCAGTTCATCATCCCCATGACAGCACCCACGTTGGAATCACAACAGAGGCAAGTATGGTGTATTAGTGTGTTTATTGTGATACATTTGTGTGAATAGTGCATGGGATGGTTAGTGCTGTACATTTATATTGCAATCAGAAGTTCCTAGATGAATTGAAAGTCCTGGTAGACAAAATCCCCAGTATCGGGGCCACAGTTGTCTGAGACATTGGTCCAACTTGTACTCCCCATGTCATGTGTGGGAGTTGTGTTGCCGTCAACAGGGTGAACAGTTTGTGCACAAAGGTGAACATCCAGAACAGATTCAGGCTTCCTGGGGGTTGCACTTGGCCATCGGCCTCTCACTTGCCCCTCCTCGAACGACCCCTCTTCTTTGGGGGGGGGCCCTCAAGTGCAGGCAGCTGCGGTGCAGGGGACTCTCCGCCAGAGTCATCCTCCCTCCCTGTGGCAGTTGCAGTTGTTTCAGCACCAGATGTTGTTGGCACACAGGGAGGTGTAGACTGGTTGCTGTTCATCTGGTGGAGGCATTGTAATATGTCCCTATGCACCGCCGTCATCTCTTGCAGTGTGTCCCACTTGGACTCCACGCGGGACATGTGTGAGTCCAAGCGGGCATGATGGGCAGCCTGCTGCTGTTTCATGTCTCTGAGGAGCCCCACTACCTGGCTGAGATCTCCGGTGCTGGACTGGTACGCATCGGCTATGCGTGCCAGTTGTGGGTCGTCATGCACACCAGACACCTCTGCAAGCAGCGATCTCTGTCTCCCACCCCTCCCACCACCCCTGCCGACATGTGCAGTGTGTGCAGTGGCACGCACAGATGACCCTGGTCCCCCTTGGGGGTTGGTGGTGGTGGTGGTGTCCATGGCCCCACGTTGGTCCAGGGTCCCTGTGCTGGTGGTGCTCCTTGTTCTGTCCATGTCGGCAGGGATGGTATTTGTGGTGACAGTCGTTGGAGGGGTGGGTGCAGGGGGTGCAGCTGGTGGTCCTGTTGGTGCTGCAGCTGGTGGTCCTGCTGGTGCTGCATGTTGACTTGAACCGGAGGTGCCAGGTTGGTCTTCCTCATCCGAGGAGGGCAGAGGCTGTACGACACCAGTGAGCTCCGTATCCTCTTGAGCCTGGGACTGGGACTCCTCAGCGTCTGCTGCTGTGTCCCCATCACCTGTTTTTGGGAGACACACACAATGTATGTTATGTTTCTGCAGGCATCAATGGTTGACACACCTGACAGTTGTGACTGTGCCTCTGGGTGCGGGCCTGTATATTGCATTGTCCTAAGTTGTCACAGTCAGGGGTTGATAATGGTGTAGCACATTGTCCTGCATTATTTGGGTATTTCTATGTATCTGTTGGGGTGTTAACATGGTCTGCATTGCTTGTATTTGGTTAACAGCCGGCCCTCCTTCCCACCCAGCCAGTCAGTTATCCCACCATGGACTGTGCTTGCATTGCAGGGTGTGCAAGTAGTCTTTCAGGATGTCAGTCAGTGGTGTCCTGCTGTTGGTTGTTGCACAGTTGCCAGCGGGGCCTTGTGCTCCCCACAGCAGTTGCCAGTGTCAGCCATCTTGTCAGTCGTTTTCCACTCCCTGTGATGTGAGCATGGTTCAGGGTGGTGTTGATGGGCCAGTTGTGGGGGTGAGCTATGTCTGTGACTATAACTGCCATCATGCTATTGCCTAAACCCCACTTCCCAGCATTCCCATACTTACTTGCTTTTGTGGGGAGTTCAGTGTGTGTGGGTGTGAGAGCAATGGCAAGATGGCTGACAGTGGTGTCCTGCTGTTGGTTGGTGTGCAGTTCCCAGCATGCCCTTGTGCTCCCCACGACACAGCAACAGTGTCAGACATCTTTGATGGGCCTTTCCACTCTCTGTGGGATGTGCATGCATGAGTGTGAGCTTGCTGGGCCATGTGGTGGGGGATGTTGAGCTGTGACTACGACTCCCATCATGCTATTGCCTCCACCCCCCTTCCCAGCATGCCCATGCTTCCTTCCTTTTGACTCTGCTTCCCTGTGGGGTGGGCTGCATGTGCTGACAGGAAGGCTGACAGTGTTGTCCTGGCAGTTGTTTGGCTAAAAGTCCCAAGAGTGTCCCTGTGCTTCACACAACATAACCCAGGGTGGAGGTTCTTTGTGGGATCTTGAGTTAGGATGTGAGGCATTGCATTCTCCCAGGTGGGTTCTGTGGAGTTTGTGTTGAGGGGTGTGTGAGGGGAGGTGCTTGTGACTATGGTCAGTGCTGCAAGTCCTCCTTCCCACCCAGCCAGATATCCCACCATGGAACGTGCTTGCATTGCAGTGAGTGGAAGTAGTCTTTCAGGATGTCAGTCAGTGGTGTCCTGCTGTTGGTTGTTGCACAGTTGCCAGCAGGGCCTTGTGCTCCCCACAGCAGTAGCCAGTGTCAGCCATCTTGTCAGTCCTTATCCACTCCCTGTGATGTGAGCATGGTTCAGAGTGGTGTTGATGGGCCACTTGTGAGGGTGAGCAGTATCTGTGACTCCAACTCCCATCATGCTATTGCCTACACCCCCTTCCCAGCATGCCCGTACTTCCTTCCTTTTGACTCTGCTTCCCTGTGGGGTGGGCTACCTGTGCTGACAGGATGGCTGGGAGTGTTGTCCTGGCAGTTGTTTGGCTAAAAGTCCCAAGAGTGTCCCTGTGCTTCACACAACATAACCCAGGGTGGAGGTTCTTTGTGGGATCTTGAGTTAGGATGTGAGGCATTGCATTCTCCCAGGTGGGTTCTGTGGAGTTTGTGTTGAGGGGGTGTGTGAGGGGAGGTGCTTGTGACTATGGTCAGTGCTGCAAGTCCTCCTTCCCACCCAGCCAGATATCCCACCATGGAACGTGCTTGCATTGCAGGGAGTGGAAGTAGTCTTTCAGGATGTCAGTCAGTGGTGTCCTGCTGTTGGTTGTTGCACAGTTGCCAGCAGGGCCTTGTGCTCCCCACAGCAGTAGCCAGTGTCAGCCATCTTGTCAGTCCTTATCCACTCCCTGTGATGTGCGCATGGTTCATGGTGGTGTTGATGGGACAGTTGTGGGGGTGAGCAATATCTGTGACTACGACTCCCATCATGCTATTGGCTACACTGACTTGCCCTGCATACACAGAATTCCTTTCTTTCAGTGGTCTTCACTATGTGTTGGTGTTGTTGTGGTGGCTACATGTCTGGATGTGTTTGTTAGTTCTATTTGTGCCACTGCCTAGCTGTAGTTGTAGTTGTGTTTGTACATGTGATGACACGGTTAAATGTAACTTTGAGATGGCATGTGTTGTGTTTATCTGACTGACATACACATTTTGGGATGGTTCTGTTCTGGTTGCTGTGTAATTGCTAAGAGTGCATGGTTTGACTCTCCCCTTGACAGTGATGTGTGTGTGTATTGTGTCAGAATATTGTGTACATTTGTTGTGTACTCACCAGGCTCTGGGATGTTTTCTAGTCCATAGACGCTCACTGGCGGAAGGATGGCCGCACCTTCTCCTCCCAGGGCCTGAGGTATACTGGCTTGGCAGGAGGGCTACTGCCGGTGTATTGGCTCAGGAGGTAGTCCTTCTTCAGCAGCTCCCGTACCCTCCTGCGCACGTCGTACCACCTGTTCTGGATGTCAGTCTTTGTGCGCAGACATGGTGATTGTGCGTTCACCCTGTTGATGATCCTCTCCCACATCTTTGTTTTCTGGGAGATGGGTGTCTGTTGGACCAGTGTACCAAACAGCTGTGGCTCTACCCTGAGGATCTCGTCTACCAGGACTTCCAATTCACAATCTAGGAACTTGTGATTCTTCTTTGGGGGCATGGTGATGGGTGGTGATGGTGAGTAATGTGTGTGTTGGTGTGCAGGTGCAGGTGTGTGAGTGCGTGTTTTGCTGGGTGTATGTGAGGTAGCTATTTGTTGGTGTGGTGATGGTGTGTGGCTTGTGTGAGGGATGAGCTGTGGGTGTGTGGTTGCTGTCTGTTGAGTGCTGGCAGTGGTATAGCATTTGCAAAGGATCATGGTTGGGATTTGTGTCCTTTATATGGGTGGAGTTGTGGGTGTGTCTTTGTTCTCTGTCCCCACCCCCCAGTATTTATTGGCTTTGTAATTGCTTGTTTGCCCTTTTTTTGTGTTTTTTTCCTTAGTACTTTCTGTGCATGTTGGAGACGTTCTTGTGACCGAGTCGGACCCTGCAGTTGTCTCGTGCGGTCTTCTCCGTTTCGTTCACGCTGTGTTTGTGCAGTTTTCTATGCTGCGTACGCGTCGGTCGCGGTGTTTTGTGTTACTTCGGCTCGCAGTTTTGTATGCGTGTCGGTCGTACGGCTTGTCCTCCGTACGACTCGGTCGTGGTTTTCGCGCCTTGCATCGTACTTTGCGGTTTGGAGTTCGCGTGTACGTTTCGGTTGGATTTGTTCCGGGTGCGTGTCGGTCGGTTCGATTCGAGTGTTTTTCCGTCCGGATTGCTTTTTCCGTGCGGCTCGGTCGTTCGGCTTGGGTTCGGTACATGTCGGTCGGATTTTGCACGCTTTGCATCGTACTTGGCATGTCGGGCGCCACAGGTACGTGTCGGTCGGAATTAATTCCGGCTCCGAGTCGGTCGGTGCTTTTTCCGGCCCGAATCGGAATCGACCCATAAATCTAGCTGGCATAAATAATTGCGCTCACAAAAGGAAGACCTTTTTCCCCCAAAGCCGGCAGGCACCAAGATAAAAGTACTCCACTATACCAATGATACCATCATACTTAACCAGACACCCATAGGACTTCAAATGACATTTGATTTGCTTGTGTTATGTTGTAACATCAATAACATTGCAAAATAAAATATAATGATATTTGGCTGTAAATACCTGTGGATATGGATTAACGAGAGAGGCAGACATCAAGCTTATTTGGACTCATTAAAGAGAATGGCCCTTGCACTTATTTTAGGATCCAGATGCTTTTAAAGAATGTGACAAACACTGATACAACTGCATTTTGCAAAGTAATAGATAGCAAACTAATGTTGACATTAACCTATGAATTCATTTCTGAATGAGAGCATTCAGAAACCGACTAACAAACTGGTTGGCCAAAGCCCAGTGCTGATGCCATAGGCGACTCTTCCAGACTCATCTGTAGCTTCTCAATTCCACTTGGAGGTCAATCTACCAAGGCAAGATATTAGACTTGAGATTTCTGGCATTTAATCTCGAAAGGTACAAGAAGCTTAGCTGTGGAAGAAAATTTCCATATCCTCCCACAGACATGGGAAGAACACTTCTCTAACCTGTATGCAGGACCAGTGGATAGTGGTGTAGTGCCCATAAAACCTTTTAATCAGGGAGCAGACACCGACTGCCTTTCCTTCACCATGGATGAAACATTGGAAGCAATTACAACTACACAAAGGGGGAAAGCCCCAGGTCTAGACCGAATGCTGGGGGATCTTTACCTCTCTGAACCCCAAATATGGAGTGTCATTCATAATTATACTTACAATGCCATATTAAAAGGGGCAGAACTACCAGATTCATGGTTGGGTGCCGAGGTAGTCCCCATCCACAAAAAGGGAGACAAAAGTGACCTGGTAAACTATAGGCCCATAAGCCTTATCGATATTGCCCAAACAAAATTCTACCGCCAACTGCTGGAGAGAATCCATTGGTTGGATAAGGGAGGGGGACCTATTATCACCTCTATAAGCAGGATTCAGAGGAAAGACAAGAACATTAGATCAGTTGCTTCGCTTCCTTCTGATCCTGTGGAAATACGTGACAATTGGGAAGGGCACTCTATACGTGGTATTCGTAGATCTCCGAGCCGCCTTCAACTTGGTGCCACGGAAAAACTCTGGGCAGCTCAGACTAAATTAGGGATTCCAACAAACCTCCTACAAATTATCATGAGACTTCACACAAACAACTATGCCCAAATTAGATGGGCGAAGGAAGGTGGGCTAACAAACCAGATTGGGGTGAGTCGCGGAGTGAGGCATGGGTGCGTTCTCACACCAACCCTCTTCACGCTCTATATAAATGGCCTGATCGAAAAGCTAATAGATTGTAGGGGTGCCCCCCCCCCCAAGCTTGCTGGCCAAGAGGTCCCTGCGCTACTTTTCGCAGATGACAAAACCTAGTGGACAAGTTTGGTAAGGACTGTGAGGATCATGGGCTATAAATTAATACCCAAAAACCAAAATTCATGTTTTTTAATTGTCACAAGTCTTTTAACCGTAGCATAACACTGGGCTCAGCCACACTAGAAGAGGTGAAACAATTTGATTACTTAGGGGTGAGGCTCACTAATACACTATCATGGTCACCACAATCACTAAAAAGTCAATTTGCGCTGCATGGGGATGGCTTTAATAAAAAAACTAAGAAAGTCAACTTACAGGCCGTTGACCTCAGTAATCCAAGTATACCAAGCAAAGGGATTACGGCGCAGAGCTTTTGGGATATGTCTACGTAGCTGCTATCAAAAAAACTGAAAATAATTTCATTAGATCATGTGTTGGAGCTTCCCCGAAATGTACCGCTTACACCAATGCGCTTAGATCTGGGCATGAAGAGTGTAGCTCATGCAATCGCCCCATGGCCCCTAATCTTGTGGATGTGCTTATGGGTGAATGACTCACCATTGCCAATGAAAGAATCAGTTCAAGGAATACTATCACTGGACAGTAGAGAGTGTCCAGTGGCTTAATCACATCAAGCAATGGTTGGGCAAACTCGGCATGAGTGACCTATGTCTATCCCCTGAAAATATTCAAAAAAACTCAGCAACTCTCCATAAAAAGAGATACTGGAGCCATGTGGATGATTGTTAGCTAAACCGGAGAGATGCAGGGGAATTAACAACCAGATTTCTCAACATCAAAGATAAATTGAAGCAAGAAGATTAAGTTAAGATATGGCTACAGGACACTGAGAAGCCCACATAAAGTGATGATGGCATCTTAGCGTGCAACGGCCCAATTGATAATGCTGCTACCTTTTTAACTGACTTTTTTTTTAAAAATACTGTGACGACAAGGTTTAATTGTGATTTTACTGTACATAATGTCATTTTAGTACGTTTCTGTCATAAGATGCTTTAAAATCCACTAGCACTAGGCACTTTATCATTTAACAATATAAGCACAACCATAAATAAAATGCTAGTATAAAGGAAGAGGTACTAGATATAACGTGTCCAATAGTATATCTAATTATGGGCATTATTCCCTCTTCATTTCCTCTATTCCTCTTTATCACATTCTTTACAAACGCTCTTGTTAAAAATGTATTGTAAATTGATGTGCTTTTATGGTTTTTATGATTAAATCAAATAAAGATATTTATCTATCTATCTATTATACTCAATGACTGATTTTTTGCAAATTGTGTGAAGCTAAGGGCAGCTGACAGTGATTCATTGAAACATCTATGATGGAAGAGCATACAAAGTGAGAAGTCATTGTGGTACAAATACCTCCAGAGTCCATTAACAACCTGGACGCCAAAGACAAATGGGTGAACAATTTCCCTAGCAAATATCTAGCAAGGGTCCTTTCAGCAGCCATAATCCTAGTCAGGGTAAGAGTCAGGCAACCCTAAATTAACCATTCCTTTACATGTCTCATAAAAATGGAGGAAGGCAGGACAAAAGTTGGGGGACAGGCCACCTGAAGGCTGTCAGGTCTAACAGGTGGGTCTACCCACTGATTCCTTACATTGTGAATAAGTACAGAAGCAGTACCTCGATTGTGACAGTAACGGAGGTCCATCACACAAAAAGGGCTTGCTGCTCATTCATGCCAAAATAGCCATCTCTACAGACGTAGGAGTGATGGCAGTAGTACCTTGTGAAGGTGGGGACCAAACCCCATATTGTCAAGACCAGACACAGCCTGGTATAATCCCAAAGACTGACAGTGCTACAGTGCTACAGAAGCATCCTTCAAACTGCTGGAATGCATCCTGGTGCCTCCTTCTTTGCAGGAACTTATTGTCACTACAAGGGTCCACATACTTATCACTGGAGAAGCTAGAAGCACAGTGATAGTCTAAGCATTGCATCCTTCCTCATCCTTGCCTTGGTAGGATGCACAGGGGGAGGAATCCCACCCAGCAAGGTAATACATTGCACTGCAGGAAGTGGGTAAAACACCTCCTGCAGAAAGAAGGCCTTGTCAGAAGCACCTGCTAGTTCAGGAAGAAAGAGGTAATTGGAGGATGAACAGACTAGACCTTCAGTATGCTGGCAACAGTGAGCAGAGTTCAAAGAAATAAAAAAAGTCAAATTTCAACCTGAGAAACCTCAATGAACAACTGAGAATAGACTCACATGGTGAACCCATCAAAAAATGAGGGCTTAGTTAAAGAATCTCTGAGGCATGATGTATGGAAAATAAGGAACTAGATTGATTTGACCCTTTAAAAGATTCATGAAAACAGTTAATTTGAACAAGGAAGTCTCATCTGCTAAACAATAACAGCAGTCAAAGCTGACATCAGACAACCGTGCTTTGAGAAGGAAAACATTGTTTTGGCTCACCACGTCACACAATATGACTGGAGACTGGAATAAACTTTTTTCGATGGTCAAGGTCAGTGATGATGATGTCTACAACTCCAGAGGGCAACTTTAAGGCATTTAAATGGAGCATGTGTCCCTTCCACTGCAAGAGAAGATTTGCTATGAGCAGAACTGCGGAGGACAAACAGATACAACACTCTCCAGGCACAGTTCAGTGTAATCATGATCCACATGCATATAGTCCTGCTCATCTTCTCAGAACAACAGTAATCTGAGATAAGTTGGGAACACACAGAGCAAATTAAAGTCAATTAACACATAGAATGCATTTTCTAGAATCACTTGCAACAAAAACTGCATGGCAAGGAACAAATCCAATTAGAACACAGTGCACAAGGAGAAGATGTGGGTTGGCTTTTAACCCCGGCAGATGGTGCCATAGTGCCTAATGGCAGTTGCAATATTTGTCTCCAAGTTGAGGCCAGCCAGTCTGATTTTGCAAATCTCCTTTATTGCCAGCTCACAGCAGCAACATTTGAAGCATATAGAACTTTAATGAACATTCCAATATACTATAAAGTCCCCCCATGTGCAGCCATCTTCCTTCTTTGCTGCTGCTGCTCACAAGATAAGTACACAACATTATATTTGTATTTGGATACTTTAAATCCCCGCCCCCCCTCCAGTAAGATATGTATGCCGATAGTGCCCTTCTTTCCTACCCTTTTGCTAGACTTCTATAGAAAAGGTAAGGGATTCCATTTATATAATTTTTTTCTGTAATTTGGGGAGGCAGGGTGCTTTCTTCCATTTCACTGCATTACTAACGACATACTTGAGCCAGAGGACTCTCCCACCCCCCCACCCCCCCACCCGACGCACCATGGTGTTTTCTCTCAGCTCCTTAAGGCCAAGGAAAAGCTCCCTTACACAGGACCGGTCTTTCTTCTCTTCTGGGAAGACCGGTCCCGTGTTACGTCCTGCAACTGGGGCAACTCCCCTCAGACCTGTGACAGGGGGCGCTCCCCCTCTTTCCTAAATCTGCGGCATGAACCGCGTTCCTTAAAACCAATTTAAAAGATTACATCAAGGAGCCTTCCTCGCGTCCCCTCGCTGTCTCCCATGGCAACTACACTGTACCCATGGCAGCGACCGCTCTACTAGCAGTCGCGACCTTCAACAAAAGTACTCTTCAATGTGGTGTCCATAAAAATGGACATCGCATACAATATTAAATATAAAAATAGAACGTAGTTTACTCTACCTCTTCAGAGGGGACCTTAATCTCCCCCGGCGAGCGGTGCGACTCAATTCCTCACACCGCCGAAACACGGAGATTAGAGGAATGAACCTTGGTAGGTGGCCGTGCACCCGACGTACGTGCCAGCTGCCATTTTAGCTTGTTGGGAAGCTAATGGCCATTACTATATGACGGCCATCTTAACCCCTTGGGCATACACTCAAACTGCTTTCTTCTTTGACAGTTGAAGGCAGTCTCAGCCCGGGAAGCAATTCGACTCTACAAAGCTAGGCACCCATGCCCTATTATTGACCAAAATTAACTCTTTGCTGACTCCAGCCCTACTTACAAATGTCTTTAAAACACCTGGGCGCCAATATGGAGAACAAATTAGAAGATCTAATGAACAAGGCCCTAGAGAAAGTTATGGGATCCCTAGATGAGGTAATTAATAAAAAACTGGAGTCCTTGTCCCAGACACGGGCCAATACTGAGGCAAGTCTGATTGCTCAGGATTTCCAGACCATCACCAGTAACGGTCAATAGGTACTGAAAAGGCTGATGGGAAGAAAAGCTTTCTCTGCCAATTAGAGACTTTAAAATGTTTAAATTACAGTGCTGCAGAACTCCCAGAGAACTGCTGAGGGATCATCTGTCCAGACATCGCTATATTTGTAATGCCTTTGTGAACACACTGACATTCGCTTTCAACATGAATTTCTCAAACATGACTCAGTGGTTTTACACTATTTCACCAAAAGCACGTTTGCTGAGTAAAGTTGTAACTTTTTCCAAAATGTGGTGTAATTCCATTCAGCAGTTATTTCTGTATTTGAGTGCAAGGTCCCCAATGGGAAATGACTCTTTTCGCAATCCCCCACACTTTTTCTTGGCTCCCGTTTAAATGATCAGAGCACAACTTTCCATGAAAAAAGCTAAAGTAAATGTCCTTTTTTTTTAGGAAGATGATTTGTGCAATATATCATGACAAAATTTTGTTTCTGCTCATTATTCTGCTTGTACATGAGCTGGTCCTCCTTCCAGAGTAAGGGCCTGATTAGATCTTGGTGGATGGGATACTGCGTCACAGACGTGACGGATATCCCATCTACCGTATTACAAGTGCCATAGGATATAATGCACTTGTAATACGGCAGACGGGATACCTGTCATGTTTGTGACAGAGTATCCCATCCGCCAACATCTAAATCAGGCCCTAATACTAAGATTAGTGTTTGGGGTGTGTATTGTATAATATTTGACAACCTACGGCCTTTTCTTTCATGCTCCTGAACTCATCAAGATTGTCACTTGTTTCTTGTCACAAAAATCCCTCACTTTATAGTCGGAGTAAAATTAAAGACATAAGGGCTTATTTATGAGGGACTTGTGTTATGTTTGCACCACGCAATGTGCACGAGGCAAAGCTCCAAGTCATGGATTCACAAATATAGAGTAACGCAACAAAGCGCAAATTGATATGTTCCCTTACCCTGGGCAAGGGAGGTGTTTCATGGGCGTTGCGGTGGGTGTTCCCATGCAACCAGTGTTTTAAATGGGCCGGTACTGTCCTGTACTGAGTGGCGGCACTTTTTTATTTTTGAGAGGTAGAGTACCTGCACTTCTCAAGAGACACATAATACTTTTAATTGGAGAGTACCAGCACTTCTCAGAAACAAGCAGGTACTCTGATGTAGAGTACCTGCACTTCTATTTTTCCATTTCAAGCACTGCATGCCTGGGAACGAGTCAAAATCTCATGCCTCCGCAGGAGAGATGTAATGAGGAGAAATATATAGTTTTTTCCTGTTTCTATGTGGTGTGCAGCACACTTAGAAAGAGGAAAACGCCTCTATCAATTGTTTTCATGCAGGAAGATGTACAATCCTATGGTGCAAAGGTGCCTGCGTTGGCGCTATGCTGCAGAAACCGCATCAGTGCAGGAGGAAAGGATACAAATGCACCTAATTGGATACATTCCTGCCCTTTCCGTGTGGTGCACAGCAGAACAGCATGGCACCTTGCTGCGCTGCCCTGTGCCACCATTCTCGTAAATAGGCTCCAAACTGCATATAAAATAATAAGCAGCAGTTTGTCAGAAGTCATTTTCTGACATTTGACCTCTGAGCGCCACCAAACGTTAGACGATAATATTAATTTGTAAGCACTATTTATTGCTCGCTCATCTTGTGAACTCTGTAAAGGTTGCTTTGTTCGTGCTGCAGCAGCAGCTCCCGCACCCCTCCTTGCAGCACCCCTCCCACTCACCTGCATCCAGACGTCTCACCATCGGTCGATGTTTCCGTGGCCGCTCTTCACTCAAAAGTACTTGTCTCATCGTCGGTTCATGAGTAAAATACCAGCAGCTTCGCTTAGCGCCGCCTCTCACCGGTGACTGTGCTGCCTTCGAACACACGAGGGCGCCAGACATACACATATGTTCTAAAATCGTTGCAGGTCCCTGGCTGTGAACTCTGAAGACTTGAAACCACCGAAAGAAAATGAAAGTGAAACTCCTATTCCACAGTGATGATAACACGACCACAAGGAAGAGGCTGTCACCAGAACAGTTGGCGCCTGCCAGGACAAGGGCGCTACGGTTATTGTACATTGATATTTTTAGAACCCAAGAGTGCTGCACAACATGAGTGACACAGCAAGGGCTCTCTGCAGAGTTCACAGCATGAACACCATCTACAAACTACACCCCCTCCCACCCTGGCAAGTAATGAACACTGGGTGGGCTTATAAAACTCCACTTTTCAGGTCTATCCTACAACATTAAGAAAATGAACATGACTTTAATGTGATCCTACCTAAGGAGGGGGGTGGCAGAGCAGTGAGGGGGCAAACAGAGTAGTGTGCTGGTATGGAATGGGCCATGACCGGTCAGACTTCCTTTTCTTACCCCCTTGGCCTGTTCTTGGCCACTGGATGGGCGTGACCAGTGAGCATGTCTCACGTGCAGAGGTCGGGGTGGATCACTACACCCCTCCCCATTTTGAATTGTACTTTTACCCAGTGCTTGAAATGGAAAAATAGAAGTACAGGTACTCTGTGCCAGAGTACCTGCTTGTTTCTGAGAAGTGCAGGTGCTCTGTGCCAGAGTACCTGCTTGTTTCTGAGAAGTGCAGGTGCTCTGTGCCAGAGTACCTGCTTGTTTCTGAGAAGTGCAGGTGCTCTGTGCCAGAGTACCTGCTTGTTTCTGAGAAGTGCAGGTGCTCTGTGCCAGAGTACCTGCTTGTTTCTGAGACGTGCAGGTGCTCTGTGCCAGAGTACCTGCTTGTTTCTGAGACGTGCAGGTGCTCTGTGCCAGAGTACCTGCTTGTTTCTGAGAAGTGCAGGTGCTCTGTGCCAGAGTACCTGCTTGTTTCTGAGAAGTGCAGGTGCTCTGTGCCAGAGTACCTGCTTGTTTCTGAGAAGTGCAGGTGCTCTGTGCCAGAGTACCTGCTTGTTTCTGAGAAGTGCAGGTGCTCTGTGCCAGAGTACCTGCTTGTTTCTGAGAAGTGCAGGTGCGCTCCAATTAAACTTATTACGTCACTCTTTGCAGGTGCTCTCCCGCTCAAAATAAAAAAGTGCTGGGGTTGTGTAATATTTGGTACCCCCTTGGGCTCGTGTATCCCCTGCTCTTCAGTAGACTTCTGAGGTCTTTGCCTATTGGACATCTGGGACGCGCCCACAGCAGCCCCTCCCACTGCAGGAGAGGCGAGCCTCGGCTCTAACAGGCAGAAGCCGAGCAGCTGTTTGAAATGCACTCATTGAATCCAAAGCCAATGAACCTTCTCATTCATACAGGGTTAAAACTGACACCCTATGTCGATTCCCTCATGGCAATTGTTAAAGTAAATCACCAAATCTGTTCATTGCAATGTAGTTACAAATGAACAGAAGTCGTGTGATTAGAAGTGGTAGTCCTTAAAAAGAATGATTAAAACAGTGTACGTGACCTGAAAGGCTTGGTGGCATGTCTTCCATTTTCGTATTATTTTACTAAGAGCCCTTGTTGCACGAGTTGTTTTCCCTCTAACTTGTATTTAGGAGAGGCTTATTGCTCATTTAAAAAGAAGCATCAGGGGAAATGCCCCATTAGTACTGTGAAATGCGTGCACCTTTCTCCAGTTTTGAAACTTTCTGGCAGACATTCGTTTTTTAATTAATTAATGAGGGTTTTACATCTGTGTAGCACAGCGCTACGCAGGGCCCTTTCTAGGTGTTTTGCCGCCCTAGGCGAGAATTGAAAAATGCCGCCCCCTCCCTTTTACTACCATCTCGTGGATGTTTCTGCAGCACCACTGGGGTAACCTATAAATAGTGCAGGGTCACTAGGGTTACCTTTTACAGCTTCACCAAAGGCGTGGGCACTACAGCCTCAGCAGAGGAGTAGCCATAGACACCACATCATTACCAGGATGCACACAGACACTACTGCTGCACAGTAGGATTACCACGCGGACAGATCCACATCACCACAGGAGTTCTCCTGATTCACCAGAGCATCACCCCATAGATAGTGCATCACCACAATGCTATCCATACACACTACAGTACCACTAAAGCGGTGCCTTACAGAACCAGTGCCTCACCAGATAAACAACACGTAGGCGCCACGGAATCATCTGACAGCAGCTTGTACACATTGCTGCATCACCCATAGATGGCAGCGATCCCCAGAAGAGTGACCATAGACACTACGGAATCAAAGAGGGCACCACACACACACCGTCACATCACTGGATGGGAGCCTGTGGTTACTACAGCATATCTGTGGCAGTGCTTAATATGAAAATGTATAAGTGCCAGGGCCCGAAGTTCTGCTCAGAAGCCCACGGCCCGCGCCATCGAATGCCAGAGGGCCGAATACCAAGGCTGCCTAGTGTTGATTGCACCCTGTGCCTCTTTCATCCACCCCCAGACACTCCCTCCCTGGTCCTTCATCTCACTCTTTCAAGTTCTTTTGCATCCCTGCTTTCTTACTTTGTTTCCCCGTCTTTCTCTTCCTCCTTCATTCCCTGTTTTGTGTTTTTCTCTCTCTTGCTCTAGATCAAAGCCTGATGAGGTCAAATAAGTGTCAGTCCCAAAATGAAGGACGTTGGGGCTCACCAGCAACCACCTAACTAAGCACTGGTCTTTAAATACCCCTCAATTGAAGCTGTAGTGTCCATGCATTACCCTTAGACACTACAGTGTCACCAGAGGTATCAGTATAATTTCTAATCTAAAACCTTCCTCCCACACTATGGACCCCCTCCCATTCACAATTATAAAAGAACTCAACCACACCATTTCCCCTTTCTGGACAAAAATCATCAACACCTCTCTCACTTCAGGCTGTGTCCCAGACTCCCTTCAACTAGGACAAAATTCACCCATTCTCAAAAAACCAGGGGCCGACCCTAATGATCTTAACAACCTCAGACCTATCTCCAACCTCCCGTTCCTTGCAAAAACATTGGAGAAATGCGTTCTCCACCAACTCAACAAACACATTGATGAGTTCAACCTCCTCGACACCTTTCAATCAGGATTCAGGAAAGGCTGTAGCACTGAAACAGCTATGCTCAACATCTCTGACGATATTCACAAGGCTTTAGATGAAGGTGATGCCTGCCTACTCATCCTTATTGACCTATCTGCGGCATTCGACACAGTAAATCATCCAGCTCTTCTGGAGACCTTGTCGAAGCGCTCCGGCATGAATGGCACAGTACTAAAATGGTTCACCTCCTTCCTTCAACACCGCCCGCAACAAATTAAAATCAACTCCTGTCTCTCGAAGCCAACAAAAGTCACACTAGGGGTCCCGCATGGCTCGATCCTCTCCCCGTCCCTCTTCAATGTCTTCATGGAGCCCCTCACAATCATCTTGAAAAAAGCTGGAGTGAACTACCACCTCTACGCTGACGACACCCAAATCTATTTCAAAATCAAGTCTCCCAGCGACATCCGACACCTCAATGTCACTCTAACCGAGATTCAAACTTGGTTCAAAGCTAACCACTTAAAGCTCAACCCAGATAAAACTGAACTAATCCTTTTCTCTCCAAAAACAACCATCGACCAATCCAAGAGTGGCTCAAGAATCTGGTTGCCCTAAACTGCCTCCTCGTCCTATCCGACTCAGTTAAGTCTCTAGGCATCACCCTTGACAAGAACTTATCAATGGGAGGCCCACATCAAAAACTCTGCAAAAAGTGCACTTTTCTCACTAAAACACCTCAAGAAATTGAAACCTTTTCTTCCCCATGATGACCTCAAGACAGTAGTTCAATCCCTAGTTCTCTCTAAAATCGACTACGGGAACGCCATCCTAACGGACTCCAAAAGCTCACCTAGCCCCACTAAGGGCAGTGCTGAACATGGCCGCTCGACTCATATCTGGAGTGAAAAGATTTGAACACATCACTCCAGCTCTCAACTCCCTCAACTGGCTTCCTAGAGGAAGGGAGGTGTATTTACAAGCTGGCCTGCATCACACACAAAACCCTTCACTCTCTGGCCCCCAACTACCTGAACAACAAACTGGTAAGAGCAGGTCAATCCAGAACGCTGAGAAGCTCCAACTCACTCCTTCTTATCCCTCCGAAACTGAAAAATAAAACCACCCAATACCGATCGTTTTCTGGCAACGCTCCCAGGATGTGGAACGCTCTCCCTAGAGTCCTCAGATACAACCCCTCCTTCTCCTGTTTCAAAAGGGACCTGAAACTCCATCTCCTTGACAAATACTTTCCTGACCAAGGTCAACTAACCTAGACTTCAATATCCGAGTTGACTCCTCTCTCTCTTGACATTCAAGGATAGTTGGTGACCGGTCTGTGTTAACCACCTTCGTTTGTTCTCTCTCCCTCCGCTGCACTGTTTACCTATTTTTCATGTTGTATTTTTTCTTTATCTCTGTTTTGCTTCCTTACTGCCTTCCTATTATGTAATGCAATTTCCTTCTGTTTATAGTGTGTATGTAAAGCGCTATGATACCTACGGGTCAAGCTAGCGCTCTATAAAACTTTTTAAATAAATAAATAAAAAGAGGTGCACTCTATGGACCCTACAGTATCAACAGCAGGGTACGCACAGACTCCACAGAAGCAAAAGGGGAACACTGATAGACACTCAAGCGTCACAAGCATATCACATGCACAGTACAGCATAACAGAGGGGTACGCGCAGACCCCACAGAAACACAAGAGGGGTACGCAGGGACAATACACCATCAGCTAAGCACTCCACACGTAGAGCGATACCTCTTAGTTTCTACAGAATTAACATACATGTTTATAGCACAGCATCACCATGGAAGCATCTCGGACTGTATCACCGTAAAGAGAGCCCATACATATTACAGCATCACCAAAATACCCCGGGTACCTCAGTGTCACCAAAGGATACCACACAGACACTTCTGCATCAACAGATGTGCACAATCAGGGCATACCAGCATTACCAAAAGGATTTGACATTACTTCATCCGAACAGCAGTACACGAACAGGCTACATCATTACACGGGTACCGCATACACAGAACAGGGTCAACAACATGTTACTGTGGTGCTGGTGCACACCACAACATCTCCACAATAAAAGCTTGGAGGTATTACTGCACAAAATGCCTTTCAATATCACCAGAAGCAAAGTAGACTGCCAGACAGACAATGCTCCATTGCCAGGACACATGCGCACTACACCTTCAGCTGTAGTGTATCCCATAGTCACTACAGCGTTGTGAAAGGAACTCCCCACATACAATACCACATTAGTAGAGAAATACTGATGGACATTACAACCTCTCTAACAGGATTACCAATGCACCCTACAGCATCACCAGAGCAATAATCCATGCACACTACAGCTTCTCCAGAGGATGCAGTATGCCTACAGCATCTCTGGAACACTAGGGGGGTAATCTTTGCACACTGCAGTATCCCCAGAGTGAAACCCCGTGCACACATCACCAAAGGAAGAGAGGGAGAGAAGGAAGTTCCTGAAGGAAGAGAGTGAGAGAATGACATCACTGAAGGAAGAGAGGGAGAGCATGAAGTCACTGAAGGAAGAGAGGGAGAGCATGATGTCACTGAAGGACGAGAGGGAGAGTATAAACTCACTGAAGGAAGAGAGGGAGAGCATGAAGTCACTGAAGGAAGAGAGGGCGAGAATGACGTCACTGAAGGAAGTGAGGGAGAATATGAAGTCACTGAAGGAAGAGAGGGAGAGCATGAAGCCACTGAAGGAAGAGAGGGAGAGCATGACGTCATGAAGGAAGAGCAGGAGAGTATGAAGTCGCTGAAGGAAGAGAGGGAGAGCATGACGTCATGAAGGAAGAGAGGGAGAGTATGAAGTCACTGAAGGAAGAGAGGGAGAGCATGACGTCACTGACAACGAGAGGGAGAGTATAAACTCACTGAAGGAAGAGAGGGAGAGTATGAACTCACTGAAGGACGAGAGGGAGAGTATGAACTCACTGAAGGACGAGAGGGAGAGCATGAAGTCACTAAAGGAAGAGAGGGAGAGCATGACGTCATGATGGAAGAGCAGGAGAGTATGAAGTCACTGTAGGAAGAGAGGGAGAGCATGACGTCATGATGGACGAGCAGGAGAGCATGAAGTCACTAAAGGAAGAGAGGGAGAGCATGACGTCATGATGGAAGAGCAGGAGAGTATGAAGTCACTGAAGGAAGAGAGGGAGAGCATGACGTCATGATGGACGAGCAGGAGAGCATGAAGTCACTAAAGGAAGAGAGGGAGAGCATGACATCATGATGGAAGAGCAGGAGAGTATGAAGTCGCTGAAGGAAGAGAGGGAGAGCATGACGTCATGAAGGAAGAGAGGGAGAGTATGAAGTCACTGAAGGAAGAGAGGGAGAGTATGAAGTCACTGAAGGAAGAGAGGGAGAGCATGACGTCACTGAAGGACGAGAGGGAGAGCATGAAGTCCCTGAAGGAAGAGAGGGAGAGCATGAAGTCACTGAAGGAAGAGAGGGCGAGAATGACGTCACTGAAGAAAGTGAGGGAGAATATGAAGTCACTGAAGGAAGAGAGGGAGAGCATGAAGTCACTGAAGGAAGAGAGGGAGAGCATGACGTCATGATGGACGAGCAGGAGAGCATGAAGTCACTGAAGGAAGAGAGGGAGAGCATGACGTCATGATGGAAGAGCAGGAGAGCATGAAGTCACTAAAGGAAGAGAGGGAGAGCATGACGTCATGATGGAAGAGCAGGAGAGTATGAAGTCACTGAAGGAAGAGAGGGAGAGCATGAAGTCGCTGAAGGAAGAGAGGGAGAGCATGACGTCATGAAGGAAGAGAGGGAGAGCATGACGTCATGATGGACGAGCAGGAGAGCATGAAGTCACTAAAGGAAGAGAGGGAGAGCATGACGTCATGATGGAAGAGCAGGAGAGTATGAAGTCACTGAAGGAAGAGAGGGAGAGTATGAAGTCACTGAAGGAAGAGAGGGAGAGCATGACGTCACTGAAGGACGAGAGGGAGAGCATGAAGTCCCTGAAGGAAGAGAGGGAGAGCATGAAGTCACTGAAGGAAGAGAGGGCGAGAATGACATCACTGAAGGAAGTGAGGGAGAATATGAAGTCACTGAAGGAAGAGAGGGAGAGCTGTAGTCATTGAAGGAAGAGAGGGAGAGCATGACGTCATGATGGAAGAGCAGGAGAGTATGAAGTCGCTGAAGGAAGAGAGGGAGAGCATGACGTCATGAAGGAAGAGAGGGAGAGTATGAAGTCACTGAAGGAAGAGAGGGAGAGTATGAAGTCACTGAAGGAAGAGAGGGAGAGCATGACGTCACTGAAGGACGAGAGGGAGAGCATGAAGTCCCTGAAGGAAGAGAGGGAGAGCATGAAGTCACTGAAGGAAGAGAGGGCGAGAATGACGTCACTGAAGGAAGTGAGGGAGAATATGAAGTCACTGAAGGAAGAGAGGGAGAGCATGAAGTCACTGAAGGAAGAGAGGGAGAGCATGACGTCATGATGGACGAGCAGGAGAGCATGAAGTCACTAAAGGAAGAGAGGGAGAGCATGACGTCATGATGGAAGAGCAGGAGAGTATGAAGTCACTGAAGGAAGAGAGGGAGAGCATGAAGTCGCTGAAGGAAGAGAGGGAGAGCATCACGTCATGAAGGAAGAGAGGGAGAGTATGAAGTCACTGAAGGAAGAGAGGGAGAGCATGACGTCACTGAAGGACGAGAGGGAGAGCATGAAGTCCCTGAAGGAAGAGAGGGAGAGCATGAAGTCACTGAAGGAAGAGAGGGCGAGAATGACATCACTGAAGGAAGTGAGGGAGAATATGAAGTCACTGAAGGAAGAGAGGGAGAGCATGAAGTCACTGAAGGAAGAGAGGGAGAGCATGACGTCATGATAGAAGAGCAGGAGAGTATGAAGTCGCTGAAGGAAGAGAGGGAGAGCATGACGTCATGATGGAAGAGCAGGAGAGTATGAAGTCACTGAAGGAAGAGAGGGAGAGCATGAAGCCACTGAAGGAAGAGAGGGAGAGCATGACGTCATGATGGAAGAGCAGGAGAGTATGAAGTCGCTGAAGGAAGAGAGGGAGAGCATGACGTCATGATGGAAGAGCAGGAGAGTATGAAGTCACTGAAGGAAGAGAGGGAGAGCATGAAGCCACTGAAGGAAGAGAGGGAGAGCATGACGTCATGAAGGAAGAGCAGGAGAGTATGAAGTCGCTGAAGGAAGAGAGGGAGAGCATGAAGTCACTGAAGGAAGAGAGGGAGAGTATGAAGTCACTGAAGGAAGAGAGGGAGAGCATGACGTCACTGAAGGACGAGAGGGAGAGTATAAACTCACTGAAGGAAGAGAGGGAGAGCATGAAGTCACTGAAGGAAGAGAGGGCGAGAATTACGTCACTGAAGGAAGTGAGGGAGAATATGAAGTCACTGAAGGAAGAGAGGGAGAGCATGAAGCCACTGAAGGAAGAGAGGGAGAGCATGACGTCATGAAGGAAGAGCAGGAGAGTATGAAGTCGCTGAAGGAAGAGAGGGAGAGCATGGAGCCACTGAAGGAAGAGAGGGAGAGTATGAAGTCACTGAAGGAAGAGAGGGAGAGTATGAAGTCGCTGAAGGAAGAGAGGGAGAGCATGACGTCATGAAGGAAGAGAGGGAGAGTATGAAGTCACTGAAGGAAGAGAGGGAGAGTATGAAGTCACTGAAGGAAGAGAGGGAGAGCATGACGTCACTGAAGGACGAGAGGGAGAGTATAAACTCACTGAAGGAAGAGAGGGAGAGCATGAAGTCACTGAAGGAAGAGAGGGCGAGAATGACGTCACTGAAGGAAGTGAGGGAGAATATGAAGTCACTGAAGGAAGAGAGGGAGAGCATGACGTCATGAAGGAAGAGCAGGAGAGTATGAAGTCGCTGAAGGAAGAGAGGGAGAGCATGACGTCATGAAGGAAGAGAGGGAGAGTATGAAGTCACTGAAGGAAGAGAGGGAGAGCATGACGTCACTGAAGGACGAGAGGGAGAGTATAAACTCACTGAAGGAAGAGAGGGAGAGCATGAAGTCACTGAAGGAAGAGAGGGCGAGAATGACGTCACTGAAGGAAGTGAGGGAGAATATGAAGTCACTGAAGGAAGAGAGGGAGAGCATGAAGTCACTGAAGGAAGAGAGGGAGAGCATGACGTCATGAAGGAAGAGCAGGAGAGTATGAAGTCGCTGAAGGAAGAGAGGGAGAGCATGACGTCATGAAGGAAGAGAGGGAGAGTATGAAGTCACTGAAGGAAGAGAGGGAGAGTATGAAGTCACTGAAGGAAGAGAGGGAGAGTATGAAGTCACTGAAGAAAGAGAGGGAGAGCATGACGTCACTGAAGGACGAGAGGGAGAGTATGAACTCACTGAAGGAAGAGAGGGATGATTATCCAACCGGAGGGAGCCGACCACACCCGCGGCTGAGTGAACCCCCTGCAGCGAGCCACAGAGCTGGATTCGTTCATCCCAGAGCACACCAGCGGTCCATACGCTCAGCGAGGCAATTAAGGTGGCGGTAAAGTAAACATAACCTTTAGAGCAGCCACTAAGATCTTTAATTTTTGTGAGGGCCGTCATCTGATTACGATATGAAAACAGCACTAAGTTGATAAGGAAAAGCATTTTTAAAACCGGCAAGTCAGCCGCTTCTTCATTGTTTTTTCCATGCCCAGTTGGCAGCTAAGTTTGCTCTTTGTTCTTGCCAAGATTCGCAGGCACTCGCCAGTGAGCCCAGTGTTAACGCTGACCCTGCCACTCTATCTGACTTGTAGAAGTGTGCAGATTAAGTCCTCTTAATAGGACTCTGTCCTATCCAGCCTTGCAGGGGACTGCTACGACCAAAGTGATAATAGATATTAAAGACGGACGACATTACATATGTAGAATATATTGGGGATGAGATAGTGATTACAGTGTTGTAGATTCGTACTGCAGATGGTGTTTGTTTTCATTTTAATTGGTCAGCCACGTACGAGGTAATAAAATAACAGCTCTCAGACATAAGCTCCCCACAAACTTAGATCAGAACCTTCAGGGACCATTGAAAAAAGAGTATGGAAAAACGTAGACTGCGTAGAGTTAGGAGAGGCACTGGAAAATACCAAGTCTCCTCTCCCTGTAGAGGTAGACGAAGCGACCTCTGCATTTACGGAGTGGCTAGAAGTAGCATGTGACAAACTCGCCCCCGTTAAAGTGTGGACTCCTAAAAGGGCTCATCCATCTGCCCCCTGGTTTTCGGATGAACTAAAATACCAAAAACAGGCCTGTAAACGTTTAGAAAGGGTGTGGAGGAAAGGCTACAATAACTTGGACAAAGAAAGCTATAAGCTAAGCCTTAGACAATACAAGGATAAACTGTGGGAAACCAAAAAAAAGTTCTTTGTTGAACAAATCTCCCAGGCTGAATCCAATGCCAAAGAGCTCTTCAAAACCATCACCAAACTAGCATCCCCAAAGGCCCCCAAGAGCCAAAGCAGCCCAGAGCTCTGTGAAAAATTGGCCAAATTTTTCCAACAAAAAGTGGAATCTATTTTCTCTTCATTTAGCCTAGCTCAAAGGGGGATGAGGACGATGCCTCCAAATATAGAACAAAACAAACCGGCATTAGTCAATTTCTCTCTGATAGAGACACCAGATACAATCAAACTTCTGAGTTCCATTCGGTCTGGATCCCCGATGGATCCATGTCCGGCATCGGTATTAAAGCAAATCCCAGAAGTTATAGGATCGACTCTTCCACCATTGTTGAATAACATAATTACAACGGGCAAATTCCCCAGTAATTGGAAGAAGGCTTCTATCCTTCCCTTATTAAAAAAACCCACCCTGGACCCTACCGATCCAAACAATTATAGGCCAATCTCAAGACTCCCGCTTCCCGCCAAGATTATTGAAAAGGCCATGAACATCCAGCTCAGCACATTTCTGCTATCTAACAATCTACTCGATTCATCGCAATATGGGTTTAGAGCAGAACACAGTACTGAACTGGCCCTAATCAAATCCACAGAGGAGGTGCGAGAGGCGTTGGACAGAGGAGGAAAGGCGATTCTGATTATGTTAGATCTGTCAGCAGCCTTCGACACCGTCCATCATGAAGTTCTGATGGACCGGTTGTCTGAAGTAGGAGTACACGGTGCCGCTTGGAACCTTCTACAGTCCTTCCTCTCTGGAAGAACGCAAACAGTGGACCTGGACAATCATAGGTCAAAGCCTTTCTCACTCCCGTGTGGGGTGCCACAGGGCTCATCGATAAGCCAGACACTTTTCAATGTGTATGTGATCTCTTTGGCGGGCCTAATTAAATCCTACGGCTTCCAAACCACCTCCTACGCAGACGACACGCAAATAGTGTTGTCAATTAGAGATGGGGAAGAGAAGGAAACAGGGGCTCGCTTTCATGATTGCATGAGGGCCATCTCAGGATGGATGTCGTCCAACTGCCTGAAATTAAATTCAGGCAAAACAGAGGTTATTATGTTTGGAAACAACCCTAACCTGTGGACGCCAGATTGGTGGCCAGCAGAGCTGGGCCTCTGCCCTTCTCCCACCAGGAAAGCAAAAAACCTGGGGGTGATTATGGACAATAAGCTCTCTTTTGGCGATCACATAAGCTCGGTGGTCTCGACATGTTTCTTAATCCTGAGAATCATAAGGAAATTAAAGTTCTTTCTTCCGGAGAGCAGTCTCAGGACAGTGATCACGGCCCTTATTATGGCACGGATTGACTACTGTAACAGTCTATATTTAAATGCCCAAAAACAGCATGTTAACAGGCTTCAAATTGCACAGAATGCTGCAGCCAGAATGCTAACAGGTATTCCCAAATTCGTCTCTGTAAAGAAGGAGCTAAAACAGTTACACTGGCTCCCTGTGAAGCTAAGGTACGCTTTAAAGCGCTCTGCACGGCCTTTAAAGCCCTCAATGGAATTGGCCCCAACCATCTGAGGCAAAAATTCAAATGGTACGTCCCCGCAAGGAACCTTCGGTCCACAGGGGCGAAACATGTCCTAGTTCCTCCGATTAAAAAGGCCAGCTGGGGGGGCAGAAGTTTCATCACCTGTGCCTCTAAGGCATGGAATGAGCTTCCACCCTATTTGAGGAACTCAGCAGATCTCCTTTCTTTTAGAAGGGGGCTGAAAACTTGGCTTTTCTCACAGTAAAATCTCTATCACTGACGACCAGCAGGTATGCTCAGCGCCAGGACACCCTTGGGTAACCGTGCGCTATATAAGCTCAAATAACATAACATAACATAACATAACAGTAAGGAAGCGAGCATCAACTCCCCTGTGCAGCAGTAAGGAACCGATGCATCCACTCCCCTGACTGTAAGGAACCGACGCATCACCTTCCCTGCGACCCTTTTGTTTGTTTTGCGTTACGCATCCCAGGTACTTTGAGAGTAAAGTGTTGCAATTGCATCTAAAGTGAACTAAGCTATTTCTACCATTTTAAAGACTTATTTGGATTACAGTATTGTGGATTTTTGTCGTTTGCTCTTTTGTTAAGACTAGTAAAGAGTAATTATTTTTCTAAACCTGTGTGGTGTCCATCTGTAGTGTTTTCACTGTATTACTGTATGTGTTCACAAATGCTTTACACACTGCTTCTGAGATAAGCCTGTCTGCTCGTGCCAAGCTACCAAGTGGGTGAGCAGGGGTTATTTTAGAAGTGTAGCCTCTTACCCTGACTAGAAGCAAGGGTCCCTATTGGGTCAAAGGTACCTACCTCTGCCAACTAGAGACCCCCAGTTCTAACACCCTCCCATCCACATGTGCAGTTTTTATACACCCTTGCTGCAACAGATTTGCCATTTAGTTTTGAATTAATTTGTGTGTGAGACTGGATGATTAGTAACACCAAATCTTTTTAGCGAATCACTAAGCTCAGTAAGAAATGTCCATCACAGGGCATTTTGTGTCTATCTATCTATCTATCTATCTATCTATCTATCTATCTATCTATCTATCTATCTATCTATCTATCTATCTATCTATCTATCTACATATAGATATAGTCATTACGGCACAGCACACAGTATTGAGCTCGGAAGGATGGGAGGCTGGGAGGCTCACTGGGCCCATCGTGCCGGCACTTTGATGCACAATGTATCAAGCTCGGAAGGGTGGGAGACTAGCTAGTCCCATCATCCCTCCTGCAGACAATCTGGCTGCTGTAAGAATGCAGAGGATTGCCAGAACATTGATGCACACTGTACCTCGGAATGATAGGGGTCTGACTAGCCCCCTTGTGCCAGGACTCTGATGCACACTCTATCGAGTTCGGAAGGATAAGATGCTGACTAGACTCATCGAGCCAGCACTCTGATGCATATTATATCCAGCTCAGAAGAATAAGATGCTGACTAGAGTTGTCGCGTCACCTGCAGACAGTCTGTCAGCTGTAAGCACACTGACGATTGCTAGTACACCGCATGTGTTGCAAGTGTATTTAGTGACTCCGTGATCACCTCCGCGGCAAGCGGTGCTTGAGGCGTGCATACTGGCTACTGTGACCCGGAAATAACTCAATGGCTTCTCTTTTGGGAAGGAGGGGGGAGGTGATTGAACTGCTGAAAGATCAGAGTCACCCTGCTACATGACCTTGGAACCTCAATGTACTGACAGCACACGTCTCCGACTCAGAGATACATGTGCACAAGTAGAAACAACCAGGTGTTGTGTAATGTTTGCTATCTCCTTGGCATCGTGTATCCCCTGCTCTTTGGTAGACTTCGGAGGTCTTGCCTATTGGACATCTCGGATGGGCCCACACCAGCCTCGCCCACCTCAGGAGAGGTGAACTTCAGCTTCAGCAGATAGAAGCAGCAGCGATCCAAGCAAAGCTCCTGTTAGAAATGCACCCGTTGCTCTGTTTACGGGGACACCCAGAACGGGTCTCAATAAAGTGCTTAACTGTTTGTTTATCCTGCCATGACCTCAGACTGTTTGAATTGACAGCCTGAAGATATTCACTAAATGTAAAACAGAGTAGAAAAATAAACATAGATCTAGAATGCTAAACAAAAAGATTAGTTTAAGGAAATGGAACCAAATTAACACAAGGAAAAGAGAATACAAAGAGAGTGGAACCATCACAGTAATGGAAAAAGCAAAGAAATATTGCAAATTCAAGAGGGAAATGAGGGATATCTACAGGATTGAAAAAGACCGAGAGCGAAAGCATGAGAGGAAAATGGAGAAAGAAATCCTTTTGGCTTTTTAATAACGTAACATATTAAAATCTTTAGAGATACTATAGGGACAGGAGCAGCAAAGACCTTCCATTATTGCATGTAGACATGCCTTGTGGTAATATCTTTTATGACTCTGACTCCCAATTGAACTGAGAGCTAATAAAATCATTCAACAAACATTGTGTAAAATATGATAAAGTCTGATCAAAACTTGTGGAAGCTTTGACATTAATATGTCACATTATAGGACTGCACTGAGAAGTACTCGGTAAAAGTGATAGTTTTTAGGTATGCATTTGACTCCTTTTATGTTAAGGCTTTGTTTTTATCTCTCTGCATTTTTCTGCAGTTTTTATATAGCGTAACCAGACATTGGGCCACTTTAAATTAGCATCAGTTAAATTACACAAAGTCATATTTTTTGGACATGGGTAGGTTAAGTGGTTTGCACAGAATGTTGAACCAATGTTGAGACTTGAACCTGGTTACCCAGTTCCAAAATCTACTGCTCTAGCAGTAACGCCACATCCTGGGCTCAGCAGAGGATAGCAGGCAGACGCCATTTGAAAGCTCAGCTTGTTATGGGTCCAAGGCTCCAACAGGACCTCGAGCTGAGCCAGAGCCAGGCTTCAGGCTTGAGCCAAGCTTGAGCTTCCTCCGACTTACCCGGCTGTAATTCGACCTACTACAATTTGCATTGTGGCACTTGTAGGCTTTTCTTTTAACCAGTGCTGGATGCGGAAAAAAATAGCTAAATGATCCCATAAATTGGGGGTGACATTGTGGTAGAAAAACGGACTGGACGAGCCCTGCCAAGTTTCCCATATCTCCAGTCCAGATTTCTTCTTTGAATTCTGGGACTTGTAGTCTTGTTTATTCCATTACAAAACTGGACTACAAATCTGAGAATTCAAAGAAAAACCTGGGCTGGAGCAGCAATCATGCATGGCACAAGGAAACTTGGCAGCAGTGCTGGAGTCACAAGTGGCAGAGTTAAGAGGAGCATGGGTTGATATTCAACACACACACATATCTATATATTTGAAATCAGATCCAATGAAATTGACAGATTACAGTAAATGTGTACTTGGGTACATTTTTGTTCAAAAGTAGTCTGCATTTTATATTACCTCACAATAAAGCACTTGCTGTGGAGATCACTGTGTTAGCAAAGTCCTAGGTATAACATTGGTGAGATAACTATGAAGGTTAATGCACTTGCTGAACAGATCTGTGTACAATCTAGTTACAGGTGTCGTTTATCATAAAATAGCATCAACTTCTCACCAGGTCTTGTTCCCACATTACCAGTAGAGGGCATGACCCCCCCCCCGCGCAAGCTGTTTACACGTTGATAAGTATGCTGCGTTGTATACCAAATTGTGACCCAAATGCATTATTGTGTATTCATTGTATTTTTCATGTTAAATAAACAATAAAATATATTTTTCTTTAAATCGCATTAAGGGTTAATATGCCTGTCGTAAAGCACAGTGTGTAACATGCAAGTATGTATTCTTGTGTGACAGCTTTGTGTTTTACGTTGACAGTTCAATGGGTTACTACTTTTTTTGTGGTGATCATTGTATTAGTAAGTGCATCCGAATAATGACTAAGATAGATGCATCTGACATTTTTATAAAGCCTATATATGTCTTGGTTTGGACATATCAAACATCACCCCAAATGGTAGATGGATCAAACATCTACCCCATCTACCATCATACATCTACCCTAGTTTACCTCTTGAGTACTTATGAAGTGACAAGCTCTGTTAGATCTGCCACCTGTTGGGTGGTCTTCCCCCAAACTTTTTGCTTTCCTCCTCCATTTTTGCTGATTTTGTTTTTGCCGGCCATGGACTCTTTACCTCTGCTAACCAGTGCTAAAGTGTGCATGTGCCCACACCTTAATACATGGTCACATTGGCTTATCCCCAATTGGCATATTTAATTTACTTTTAAGTCCCTAGTAAAGTGGTACGACCTGTGCTCAGGGTCTGTAAATTAAATGCTACTAGTAGGCCTCAGCCCTGATTGTGACAACCACTTAAGAAGCCCTTTGAACATGTCTAAGGTCTGTCATCGCAGCATGTGTGTGCTCATTTAATCTGCCATTTCGACCTTGCAAAATAAACCTTTTTTCCAGGCCCAAACCTTCCTTTTTAGTACATAGAAGACACCTCCAGGGCCCCACCTTGGACAGCCCAGAGGGCAAGGTGCAGTGTCTACACGTCCTGGTAGTCAAAAATCTTAAATTCATTTTTCACTACTGCAAGGCATACCTGTTCCACAGGATAGCATTGCAGTTACTTTATTACATTTAATAAGCTGTAAATTCCAAATGAGAGCAGGTGACCAGTTTCTGTTTGGTGTCTTTGGAATTGTATTGAAAAATCCTAACTCATGAGGAAGTCAGATTTTAAGTTACAATTTTGGAAATGCCACTTTGGCAAGTTGACATTTTCCTTCCTTAGCCATTTGGTGCCTGTAACATGTCTCTTGGTCACATGACTGGGTGTAGCTGAAAGATGGGCTTTGTGTGTTCCTCCTAGACAGCCACACACAATAGAGAGCTGAGGTGTGCCTGGATGGGCCATCACTGGCAGGATGGGAGGGTGGAGCTGGACCCAGCACTAATTAAACTTGAATAGGCTATGTCCTGACTCCACACAAAAGGCTGCATACCCCCTGTAGTTAGTCTGGAGCCAGGGCAGGGAAGGCAGGATGCCTGGGGACTTCAAAGGGAAACCTATAGAAGCTCCTCCCCACTTCAGTGGCACAGCTGGATAAAAATACTGGACCTTTGCTTGTGACTTGACCCTCAGAAGAATTGTGGATGCTGCTTGAGAAGGGTTTCACCACCCCCCCCTCATTCGGTAACCCAATTTCTTACAAGCTCCTTCTAAAGTGCTCTGCAAACACCTGGATAAAAAATCAATGGCTTTAGAAGTGGGTTTGAAAAAGATGTTTTTTAAAGTGAGTTCAAAGCTTGATCTGCCCTATGTTACATTAGTATCAGAATTTCATCCAGTTGACATTGAGACTCTAACCAAACTTTGTTTTGAGAATTAAATCTGGTACTCTGCTAGAACTTTGCCCTTCCACCTTGAGAAAGCAATTATGGTCAGCCGCCTAATGACTTCACTTAAATCCTCTCTCAATCAAGGTACCTATTGGACCTGGCCTTCTCTGTAGGGTCACTCACAAAAGTTTTGCTTTTATCTGTTTTCTTAATTCGTTTTTGTTGCCATTAGCGCTTTACTACTGCCAACCAGTGTTAACATGGTTGTGCTTTCTCCTTAAAGCATGATACAATTGGCTTACATCTGATTGGTACATTTAATTTATTTGTAAGTCCCTAGTATATGGTACTACATGTACCCCTTACCTGTAAATTAATCAAAGGTTTTGTGTCACCCTTGCACCATGCAAGGGGACACAGGGTGGTGTAAAACCTAGACTGAGATTGCGAAGCCACGCAAGGTCAGCTTGCGAAGCCTCGAGTGACTTGGTCAATCTGGAGTACTGCAAGGCTGCGCAAGTCACTGTCTTGCATTACTCTGTCCCAGGGAGGCATTCCATGGGTGAAGCATGGGTGTTCCTGCACACCCGCCCATGAATTTGGGTGCCTTCCCAGATTTACCATGAGTGCTAGGCCTTGTAATGCATCAAAATGCTACACCTTTCCAGGGGAGTCATACCAAGGAGAAATATCTTTATTTCTCCTTGTTTGTTCTGCTTTCTATGTGTGCTGCAGAATACAGCACACAAAGAAAGAGGAAAAAGACTCACAGGATTGTTTGCAGGATGATGTCCCTTCTTGCACAAAAACAATCCTGCCTGCTGCGCAAGCCCCTTTGCACCATGGTGCAAGGGTATCTGTATTTGCGCTAAGCAGCCACAAGTGCACCAGCACAAGGAAAGAACAGGAATGTGCAATATAATGTTAGATATTGTGCATTCCTGCCGTCTCCCTGTCCCGCAGTGCAGCAAGGTTTCTTGCTGCACTACGTTGCGTGACGTTTTGAGAAATGTGACCCAAAATGATATTAGTGGGCCTGCAGCAGTCATTGTGCCACCCACTAAAGTAGCACTTTAAAAAACATCTCAGGCCTGCCATTGCAGTTTTAAACTGCCGATCCGACCTGGCAAAATATACTTTTTGTCAGGCCTAAACCTTCTTTTGTAATACATATGGCATTCCTTGTGCAGGCCCTAAAAAGCCCACAGGGCACAGTGCATTGTAAATAAAAAGTAGGGCATATGTTTTTAAGTTTTTCATGTCCTGGTAGTGAAAAACTCCTAAATTCATTTTTTACTACCTTTAGGCCTGTCTCTTCCATTGGCTAACATTGTGTCACTGTATTACATTTGAAATGTGCTAACTTTTGATTGGGAACAGGTAAGGATATCAAATTTAAAATCAAATGAATAGTAACTTAAAATCCTCTTTAATGGTAAAGTCAGATTTTCAGTCAAAATTCACAGAATGCCACTTTTAGAAAAATTGCATTTTCTTGTCCTGACCATTTGGTACCCTCTGCCAGTGTCCTGGGTCACATGACTGTGAGTAGTTTAGCTGTTTGGCTTTGCATATTTCTCCGAGTGAGACAAAAGGGGATTAGTGTTGGCAGGTTGTGCCATGCTGCCGGGATAGCTGGGGGTGGAGCTATTCCCTGCCCCACCTACACTTCAAAATGGCTGCCTCCAGCGTACACACACAATGAAACCTGATATTAGTTTTTTTCACCCCAGAATTTTTAGAGCCTTGGCAGGGTGAGGGAAGAAATTTCCAGAACCAGATGTGGGGGTAGTATAGGAAATGCCCCCACTTCAAAGGCTGGCATCGGGTATTGTATTGTAATTGCATTTATATAGTGCTTACTACCACAGACGAGGCGTCAAAGTGCTTTTTCGGTGAGTAGCATGCTACTCCGCAACCCGTAAAGGATTAGTGGTGAATTAGTATAGTGAAATATGAAAGTAATTTGAGTGGTGGATATGTTAGTTAGTAGAGAGGTACCACTCTAGAGCAGAGGTTCCTTTGTTGAATGTGATTGGTGATCTTATTCCTGACGAAGAGTGGTCCTGTTCCATGTATCGCCTCGTGGGTGATACAAAGCAGCTTGAACATGGATTTCAAGGCAGGGGAGATGTGGTCATTAGGCTTTATAAATAAGAGTAGTCTGGCAGCCGAGTTCTGAATCCACTGTAGTCTTTTCATAGTTGTTAAAGGTGATCGGTGGTAGAGGCTATTGGCATAATCGAGTTTGGATAGAACAAGAGAGATGGTAGCCTGGACCTTGTATGGAAATCCCATATGGGGGAAGATATGTTGCAGAGTTTTTATAGTAACAAAACATGATCTTGCTAGTTTGTCCACTTGGGCATTCATGATAGCTTGGAGTCCATGGTCATTCCATGGTTTCTTACTTCCTTAGATACTTTAGGCAGTGTTCCCAGATCATCAGGTCAGGAGGCGACAGGGTCATCATTTTTCCAATTGCCACACATGAGTATTTCCCTGTTGGAAGCATTCAATTTGAGATGGCTCCATGTCATCCATTCATCCACAGCTCTGAAACAACTGAAAATTGGCGAGTTTCCAATGTCTTTGGGGCATTCCAGTTGAAGGAGTATTTGCGTGTCATCTGCATAGTTGTAGCACGTCAGGTGAAATTGATTGATCAGTGCTGATAATGACTTCATGTAGATGTTTAAAAGCATGGGGGAGATGACAGGAGTCTTGAGGGACACCTGCTTTTGTGAAGTACAGTTTGAATGAGAAAGGGCGTGGTATGGATGACATTAGTTCTGTTGTGAAGGTAGGATGTGATCCAGTCTAGAGCAGTCCCCTCTATGCCGGATTCGTAGAGTCTTTGCATCAGAGTGTCATGGTCAACCGTGTCAAAGGCAGCCTAGAGGTCCAAGAGAAGTAGCGCAGGAACCCCATTGAGGTCAACTGTGTTCTTCAGGTCATCCCAAATGGCAACGAGGGCAGATTATGTGCTTCTTCCTAGATGGAATCCCGTTTGGAAGTATGAAAGTATGTCATTCTTTTCAATGAATTGTGACATCTGGGCAAATGCTGCTTGCCCAGGAAAGGTCCATTTGTAATTGGTCTGTAATTGTCAGGGTTCAGGGGGTCAGATTCTGTTTTCTTCGGTAAGGGGCGTATGTATGACTTTTTGAGTTCTTCTGGAAATATTCAGGTAGTTAACAATTTGTTGATGATTCTTCTTACTGGTGCGGCAGCAGAGGTTGTTAGAAGAATTCGGCGCTCGTCGGCCCCGCGCCAGACCTTGCCTGATCATAAGATGGCGGCCCATAATTAAGTGAGCAGTTGAGGGAAAAGAGGCTCGCAAAACGAGGGGTTTCAGATATAGCCAACATGAGTGCACCCCTCCTGCACGGACACGTATACCTGCTGATACCCCCTGGGCTATACGAACCCTTTGATGTGGCTCTGCATACCTGAAGCTCTCAGCAGGGGATTCCCCATCCGCTTCCTGCAGCACCATGCCGCCGAACAGGGCATGAAGGACCTACAAAGCCTCAATGTCGCCAGCCTACACTGAAGGTGCCCACTACGATATATATAGACATTCCTGCTCTGCGTCACTGCTGCCACCACACACAGCACGCAGGGCGCAGAGGAGCCCACACTTATGTCGCCAAAGAAGACACCACCTCCACCCAAGGTCACCAGCTTCTTCCACCCCCTCAGACAAATGACAGCTGCTTGACCAAGGGGAGTCTACGAGCGTCATGGCCCTCACCAAAGATGACTTATTATCCTCATTGCGCGATTTTAAGGCTGAACTACGCGCCGAGCTAAATCAAGACATGAAAGCCTCCATAGACCAGCTCCGGACAGATCTGACCACGCACATGCCCACGCTCCAACAAGACGTCGATTCGGTAGACACGAGAGAGATGGACCTGAAAACACAAGCTTCTGGAATGGCCTGTGCTAGGTTTTTACCTTAGTGATCGGGCAAACTCATGGCCACAGAGAGAAAACAGTCTATTCCCCAAACTGATGTTGTTTGTTCCCATTTAGTACTCTTTTCTTTGTCTACTTCCTTTGCTCCTATCCCCTCTCCCCTGAATCCCTCCCCTTGCCTGCTTCACCGCCCAGCCCCCTGTCCTTCGTGCCCTTTGACTAAGCACTCCTTCTCCCCTTGTTGGGGAAAGATCCAATATTTATACTCTGGAGTCTCAGCGAACCCGCTGAGAGAGTCCACAGCGCCAAGGGAGCCACTCACAGTTGAGGTATGGTATGGCACCCCTTGCCAAAGCACTCCCTCTCCCCTTTTGGGGAAGGATCCAGTATGTAGGCCTTGGAGTCTCAGAGACCCTCTGAGAGAGTCCACTGCGTAAAGGGAACCTCTCGCAACAGAGATGGGGAAATGATACCACTTCCCTGGGATCACAGCTTACTGGACTTTGGACGCAGCTTTGACTCGTCTACCGGTTTGAGTCCCCGTCACCCTCCCCCTCCTCTTTCCACGCTGTTGTCTCTCACCCTCCCCTCCTCTTTCCCTCCTTCATTCTCTGTCTACTTCCCCTGCTCCTACCCCCCTCCCCTGAATCTCTCCCCTTGCCTGCTTTTTCCCTTACGTATATGTCCTTATTGTCTATCTCGACCTTACATGTAACTATGTTGCCATGCTCTAACAACTGTGTAACCTTTATAACGATGTAACCTGCAACTATGGTCTGATACTCATGTAAAGCGCTCTGATACCTCCGGGTCTAGCCAGCGCTATATAAAACCTTTCAAATAAAAAAATAAAATAAAATAAAAAATAAGAATTGGCCTGAAGGTTTGTTGTGGGCAGGGGTCAGAAGAGCTGCCAGCTGCCGGCATCCCTGCTCTGAGGTGAGCTCTGGGATTTATTACAAAGAGTTGTTTGGTACCAAACACTCCTGGTTTCTGTGAAGCAATCATGGTGCTGGGAAACTCGAGTTTCCAGCCCATGTACACCTCAGGGCTTCCCTGGCACTTACAATATTTAAGAACTAACATAAGTATTGTAGGTACATATCTACTGATGCAGATATGCCCTGACCTGTGGTATAGTGCACCTTGCCTTAGTGCTGTAAGGCCTGCTAGAGGGGCGGCTTACCTACACCTTCAAGTAGTGCTGGCTATCATGGCACCCAGGCATGGTGCCATGCCGACTTTGTCATTTTTTACCTCACAGGGGCTTGCAAGCAGCATAGCAGTAGCATGGTCCTAGTGAGGGGACCCTCTTCAGCTTCCAGGACCTAGGTCCCCATGGTACCACTGACTAGGGACTTAAAGGGGGCAGAAGTACAAATTGTGGATATGTTTTTAAGGAAGAAGCACTCACACAGGGGATCTGGTTGGCAGGGACCCTGTGCACTACAATCGAAACAACATGAAATACCAGGCAAAAAGTGGGGGCTAACCATGTCAAAAGAGGCACTTTCTCACAAGGTGTAAACACCTCCACCCAGATCAGGATTTGCTCCTGACCTCCGAGAGCAAAGGCTCTCACCTCAGGAGGTCAGAAACCTGCCTGTGGAAGCTGGCTGGTTGAGACCAGTCAGTCAACAGACTAGTAGTTGGTAGGTTTTCATGGGGCACCTCTAAGGTGCCCTCTGGGTGCATTTATTAATAAGTCCAACAGTGACATCAGTGTGGGTGTATTAAGACTAGATGTTTGGTAACAAACATCTGGGGTTATAGTGAAGCCATCATATTGCTAGAGAACTCTTATTCACAAGTGTCCAGCCCATGTACTTGCTATAGCTTCCTGTGATATCGAAGAATGGACTTGGCTACCACAGGGACACATACACTCACGCAGATATGCCCACACATGAGGTACAGTGCACCCTGCCTTAGTGCTGTAAGGCCTGCTGTAGGGTGACTTACCTATACCACATGTAGGGTTGTGCAGGCATGGCACACAGGGATGTGTGCCATGTTGTTTTTTCACTTTTCTCTGTACCAAGACACGCGGGCTACGATGGCAGTTGTGCATGGGCTTGGTGAGGGGTCTCTTAGGGTGGCAAAATTTGTGCTGCAGCCCTAAGGGACCCTCTTTAGTCCCAATGCCCTAGGTACCAGGGGTTCTGTAGGAAGCTGGCTCTGTATATCCTATACCAAAGAGAAGTATAGTGTGCACAGAGACCAGGGAGTCCCCAGAGGTATAGCAGAGGCTAAATTAGGTCAGTACTAACAGCTCTATTTGTGGTAGTGTAGGTGAGCAGTTAGGCTTATCCAGAGGGTGTGTTAAGCATGTATTTATTAACTGAATCAAGACTGATACACACACTCACAGACTTAATCCAGACCAATTGGGTAAGCATAAAAAAGGTATAATTGTATTTTTCGACTCTTCACTTTTCTCTGCACCAAAATATGCAGCCTGCAATGTCAGGGTGTGGGTATTAAGGTGCAAGGCCTCTAAGGGTGGAACAATAGGTGCTGCAGCCTTTAGCGGCCTTCTCTGGTCACAGTGCCCTTGGTACCCATGGCACCTTTGACAAAGGGGTTACTTGTGGCCACAGATTTCAATTGTGGGTACAAAGGTTCAGCTTTGGGAAAGAACACAGGCCCTGGGAACCTGATTAGCAGGGACCCAGGGCACACCAAGTCAAAAGTGCATCATGTGTCAGGCAAAAAGTGGGGGGTAACCAAGCCAAAAGGGCCACTTTTGTACAGGCTACCATAGCCAAGGAGAGACAATCCGTGCTTTCTGCACTATCCGGGTCTCCTGCAAAACCAGAAATACCATGACATCAAGGTCCCAAGCATATACACATTTTGCCTAAAAGCAGGAGGGCTTCTTTGTAGCGGGGGGAACCACCATGTATTGTTGGGACTGCCTTGTCTCCCTTTCCCTGAAGACTGACATATTTTCTGAGGCTGGGGAGTATATCTATGCCCTCTGACTTGACCCACGTTTCCCCTGTTGCCTTCTTCTCTGACGGACTTATGTCATTACTATCATATTTTGTTATATGGTTGGTTCAATTCATATTGTTTTTGGGGTTTTTCTTTTGCTCCTCCGCAAGGTTTCTTTTTACATGCACTTTGTTTCCTCTTTTGTGGGTGCCCCTCTGTTCTGGTTATAGTGAGGAACTATTCCTTTTCTTAAAACTCTGGCGAGTTACACAGCTTCTCCTATTTGTACTTTCCATCCCAGGACTTTCAGATACTTAGGGGCATATTTACCAGCCCCTATCGCCACCACAACGCCACTTTTCATTACGTTGTAGTGGCGATATAGGCTTCACCTTATTTACAAAGCAGCGTTAAGCCAATAAGGGTGGCTTAACGCTACCTTATAAATAAGGCACCCTTTCACGCTATACTTAGCATGAAAGGGAAGGGTAATGGATATTGCGGTGGGCGTTCCACCGCAACACCCATTGATTTTTACGCTGCCCCCTATTTTCAAGGGTGGCGTAAATATGTGGTAGCGCCAAAATTAAGGCCCAAAAAATGCTGGTCTTACCCTGGCGCAAAGAGGAGAATAGTTCAATTTCTCCTCGTTTTTGCTGCAGCACACATGAAAACTGTAAAACACCATTGCTTGTTTATGTGCATTAAGCAGCACACATAGAAGTTACAAAACACCATGTAAAGATTGTTTACGTGCAGGAAGGGACACCTTCCTGCACCTAAACAATCTTCCCCTGCAAAGCAGACACCCTTGCACTATGGTGCAAGGGTGCCTGCATTGGACCTAGGCTGCTAAATTTAACATCAACTCAGGGGGAATCACAGGGCTGCACCATATTGTTGTAAATACGGTGCAGACCTGCATTTCAGAAGAGGGCGAGCTTGGCGTTAAGCCAAGGAGGCTAACGCCGCGCTCCACCACTTCTTTTACGAATATGCCCCTCTCTTTTAATGTCCGGAGTTGAAATAATCCTGTTAAGCATGGTGCAGTACTGTCCTGGTTAACCAATCTGGCTGTGACATATGCCTCCTGCAAGAAACCTACATACTTTCCAAGGATGTCCCCAGAATGCAATCCCAATGGTTTCCCAGTCAGCTTAGGTCCTCTGGCTCCCTTTAGAAGAATGGTGTAGTCATTCTCCATTTTTGGAGATTCTGGAGGGGAGGTTTTGTCCACAGTTTCTCAGAGATTAAGGGATGCATGTTAGCTGTGCGCATTAAAGTAGGCACCTTTTGCTTTACAGTGGTAAACATCTATGCCCCTAATGATCACCAAGAACATTTTGTTATTAACTCTTTGTGAACTGCCTTTGATATCCCTGATGCAGCTATTGTGGTCGGAGGGGACCTACATTTAGTAATGAACTCTGATAGGGATAGTCAATCTGGGGCCTTTTCATCCTCAGGCCTCGAGTGGTTGGCTGATTGTGGGCTGCGGGATGTCTGGCGCCATTTTCATCCCTCTACAAGGGACTGCACCTTTTTTCTGCCGCCCATAAAATGTATGTCTGTATCCATTATTTTTTAGAGCCTCCTTCTTTGATAACATCCACCACTGCAGTGGCCATTACACCCTGATCGCTCTCTGATCACGCTCCCATTACTTTGACCCTCAGGCCTGATGTATTCCAGCTCCGGCTGTCTCATTGGTGACTTGGGGCCATATGTATGAAGCTGTTTTGCGATCGCAAACACTGCGAATCGCAGAAAAACGGTGTTTGCGATCGCAAAACAGAGCCCCGCTATGTATGAGACACATCCCGACTGCCAATGTGCGATTCGCATAAATAGCGATTCGCAATAATTGCGAATATTACCATTTTGCGAATAATTTGCAAATTCGCTAAATACTTCAAAATCTAGCGAAATCCGCAAATTTTGTGTACAGATTTAGCGAATTCGCTAAACGGAATGCATGAATAATTCTCAATTTACGAATTCACGAAATTCGCAAAATAGAGAATCGCAATTACCACCAAGTCTGAGCAGGTGGTAACCAGGTGTAACCTATATAAAGAGACCCACAATGCAACTGATGTTTGCCACAATGTCAGGGCTGTACGTGATAGCCAGGAGGCTGCGACTCAGAGCTGCTGCACAGAGAAGGAGACGCCAGGAAAGGATCTTCAGAGCGCGCATAACCCTGCTCCAGCGGACTGAGGAGGAGATCCATACAAACTACAGGCTGGATGAAGAGAGCATCCTGGAATTAATAGCAGAGCTCAAACCTATCCTTGAACACCCCACACGCAGGACACACACAATCCCCACCCACATACAGGTCCTGTGCTCACTCCACCTCTTGGCGCCAGGGAGCTTCCAGGGGGTGATAGCCACAGCAGGAGGGGTCTCACAGAGTGCATTGTCGCGCTTCTTCCACGCGTTCCTTGATGCCATGGTACAGAGGCTGCATAACCACATATACTTCCCCAGCACACCACAGGCACTAGCCCAGACCAAGCAGGAGTTCTACCAAATTGCACAATTCCCCCACGTTGGATGCATAGATGGGACCCATGTCGCCATATCCCCCCCCTCCCAGAACGAGTATGTGTTCAGGAATCGCAAGTCCTACCATTCCCTGAACATACAGGTGGTGTGTAATGCCAGGCACATCATCACCGACATCGTTGCTAAATACCCAGGCAGCACCCACGACTCATTCATCTTCCGCCACAGTGGGATACACCGCCGACTCACAAGTGGGGAGTTTGGTGAGGGATACCTACTAGGTAATTGCATGTGATAGAAGGACACACTAGTAATGCATAGCAGTGGCAGGACAGTGTTCAACCTAATTTTTCTCGCCCACAGGTGACAGTGCGTATGCGGTCCGGGACTACATACTCACTCCTTACCTTAATCCTGCCAACGCTGGGGAGCAGAGGTACAACAGTGCCCACATAGCAACCAGATGTACCATTGAGCGGACCTTCGGGATACTCAAGAGCCGGTTTCGATGCCTACATAAGAGTGGAGGGGCACTTCAATACAGCCCCCAGACCTGTTGCAAGATAGTGGTAGCGTGTGCCATGCTGCACAACATCGCCACCAGGAAGGGCACACCAGTGGAGCTCACTGAATCAGAATCATCAGATGAGGAGGGGCCAGCTCCTGGACGCATGCCGGCCGGAGTAATTGGTGCAGCTGCTGGGCGCCAGAGGCGAGATGAGATCACACAGAACTATTTCTAGGTAAGAAAAGATGACACAATGCCAAAGATCTAATACAGGACTGTGTTTAATTTCCTTTGGACAGGATATTTATCGGCACACAGCCTGTGTGGCACACAATCTATTGTCAAAAGTACCGCACATGTGTGATCCACAGTGCAAATTGACTCATGACCAAGTGTCTGTGTGCACTGGGTTAATGCACCCATATCCATGCCTATGTGTGAGCGCCTCAACTGCGGCGCTGACGGGCTGTAGGCCCTCGCCGTGGGTGCACTGTGCCCTCTTCGCTTGTCTCAGCAGCCCTGCCGTGACGCACACTACGGCGCCTGTCCGGTGGGGCGGTGGTGTAATGCTGCTCCTGCTGGATTGTGCGTCCTCGTCTGTTGGAGTGAGGACTCCTGGGCCAGCAGTGGCAGCTGCCCGCAGCTGATCCACAGCACATGTCACCTGTACCAGACCCCTGGCCACGTCCCTGGCTGCAGTGTGACACCTCGTGCTGCATACTGATGCTGCGCCTTGACAGCACTGAGGTCGCTGAGGAAAGGCGGTTTACCGCCCTGGTGTAGAGTTCTAGGCGGGTGTGAGGCGCTGCCTCTCCTGCGCCTAGCAGCACGGTCCGCCCTTAGTTCAGCACAGAGTGCCTCCAGGGCACCCGTCAGGCCCATGAAACCAACCCTGATTTGCCTCTGGATTGACCTTATGTTTTTGCCTGCAGGCGCTGGACCTCCAACATGTGGCCCTCCAACCCTTGGAAGACTGTGTCGTCTCCTGTGAGTGCTGCACTAGTGGATGCACGTGGTGCCCTGCGCCTGGATGGGATTTGTGGAATTGGTTCGGCACGTGCACGTGCATGGGGTTGTGGCTCTGACTGTCCCTGGACTGTTTGGACATTCACATCGGTGTCCTGGGATTCCTCCTCCAGTGGTGGCAATGGTGGCACTGCAATCCGCCTGCGGCGTATTGGTGGGATGACTGGGCTGCCCTCGTCTTCCTCTTCCTCCTCCTCCTCTTGCCCTGTTGCCTCTGGGCTGGGGGATTCATCCTCCCTCCACTGATTGTTCCCTGTGTTTCTGCTGGTGCTGTGGACATAAATGCACACATTAATTTACTGTCCTGCCTTGCATCTGTCATGCATTAAATATCACTGTTTGGAGTTACGTGGGTCCTATCCATCTGTATTTTGACTTTCATGATGCACACATACTGTTTGAGCCTGGCTGGGTGTCATTGCTCCACTGTTAGGTGCATGTAACTACATCTCCCATAATGCATTGCTGTGTGTGCTTGTGTACCTGCACTGGAATTGTAGTTTTGTTGTGCCCCTGGGACTCTCCTGGGTGTGTGGGGGTAGTAGGGAGGTATCAGGGTGTGATGGCATGCTTCTTACCTTGTCTTGGTTGTGTGTGGTCGGAGCTGTCCAGGTCTGACACACCCACTGCACTCTCCGGAAGCAGGGTCCCCTCAACCATTTCTTCGAGTGGTGTTGAAGCAGTGGCAGTGGAGGTCCCCCACCGGTCTTGTTGGCCTCCTCCAACCTGGTAGCAACCTTCTCCTTTGAGCGCGCGCGCATATCATACCAGCGCTTCTGTAGGTCTTTGACGCTGCGATGTGTGACGCCAATTGCGTTTATTTTGCGCTGGATGTCTGCCCATATCCTCCTCTTGCGTGTCTCTGGCACACGCAGGGACTTCTTGCCAAACAGGAGCTCATGGCTCACAACTATCTCCCTGTATCAGAGCCTCCTGCTCACTTTCTGTGAACTTTGGTTTTCTGATTCTGGGTGTCTCCCCCTGCTGCTTGTCCTTGCTGGCCATGTCTCCACTCTCTCCAATGTGTGTATCACTGCAGTGATGCCTCAGCCTCTACTCCTGCTCTCTCACTCTGCTCCTGGAACTCAGGTGCAGCATGGGTAGTCACACTTCCTGGTTGTGATGTCATCAAGCTGCACCTGTGTCTCAGAATTGTCGTTTGTGAAAATCGCAATTTTGCGAATTCCGCAATTTTGCGAAATTCGCAAAATTGAAAGTTCAATGCTAAATGAACGCTATTTGGGTAATCGCTAATCATTTAGCGAACTTTAGCGAATCGCTATTGTTTTGCGATTATTTGTTTACATACGGTTTTGCGTTTCTCAAATAGCGATTCGCTAAAATTCGCTTTTTGAGAATCGCAAAAGGGGACTTTGATACATATGGCCCTTAGAGACTCCCTCCTGCAGTCTCCCGCTACTGTTCACTCTTTACAGAAACGCCTTGCTGATTATCTTCATACAAATGACTTTGGGGGAAGTTCCCTTGGCGTTGGTTTGGGAAGTGCTTAAATTAGTAATAAGGGGAGAATGTATAGCCAACTCGGCTGCTGAAAACCACACACATAAAGACAAACCACAGGTTCTGGCACATCAGGTTGCGGAACTTGAAGCCATTCATAAGCGAACTGGGGCTCCCCGAACCTGGTGAGAACGGGAGTATCTTGGTAGTAACAAGTGTGGGCGGATGCTTGCACACCGCCTCCGAAACAAAATTTGCTCTTCCGCAGTGAAAGAGATCCACCCTAACGGCTCTATGGCAGTGGATTCAGATGAGATTGCCTCAGCTTTTCAAGCATTCTATGGCTCTCTCTCTTCCTCTTTTGATAGCCACACCGGGAATCCCTCTCAATTCTTAGATAGTGTAACTTTGGCGGCTCTTCCTCAAACAGAAGCAGCCTTGCTTGACCAGCCCATACGCTTGGATGAGGTGATTTTGGTGATTGCTTGACTCTAGACATCCTAATCCCGAGGTCCAGACAACTTCACTGCTTTATTTTATTAATCTTTCTGTCACAAACTTGTGCCTGTATTGACTCTGCTTTATAACTCATTTTTAGATTCTGGTTCCTTGACTGATTCCATGTTAGAGGCAGCCACATCTGTGATTCCTAAGCCTGGCAATGATCCTGATCTTTCCAGCTCTTACAGACCCATTTCCCTGCTAAACATAGATGCAAAGCTCTTCACTAGCACACTAGTGCATTATTTGAATCCTCTCATGCCGGGTTTGGTCGACTCGGACCAGGTGGCATTCATTCCCATGCGGCACTGTGGAGATAATACAAAACAGCTCATGCATCTCCTGGACGAAATCCAGCAGTCACAAAAGTAATCTGTCCATCGACGCTGAAAAAGCATTTGACCACGTTCACTGGCCGTACCTCTTTGTGACTGTTAGATAATTTGGTTTCGGTGACAAATTTATTCGATGGGTAGGCTGCATTTACAGTGCCCCCCGTGCCTATCTCCGGGTCAACGGCGTGACTTCTTCTTCCATCCCTATCCTTCGGGGAACACCTCAAGGGTGAGAGATAATCCAACTATCTCAGGGATTCTGTTTATAATTAGCCTTTATGCAGACAACATTATTTTATCATTAACTGATCCCCTATCCTCTCTCCCCGCCTTGTTTGATGAACTTTGACTTTTTAGCGCAGTATCTGGCTTGAAAGTCAACTTAAAAAAATCTCAGATATTGAATCTCTCTTTTTCACCCCCTCACAAATTCATTTTGACCTCCCAATTTCCTTTTTATTGGACAGTGGAAGCTGTTTCATATCTGGGCATACAGTTGGCTAAGACCCCTTCCAAGATGGCAATGTTAAACTATTCTGCTCTTCTTTCTCAGAAGAAGGGGATTAAATTTTGGAACCACAGATCATCTCTTGAGTGTTTTTCTGAACCTGTGGAAGACTTCAGAAGGACTTCATGGTCATCCAGAGGACTGTCCTGCTGCTTGAGGCCTGCCTTGGTCCCCAGAGGACTGCCCTGCTGCTACCAAAGGACTGCCATGCTACTTGAGATTTGCCTAGCTTCCTAGAACACTGCCCTGCTTCTAGACCCCAACCTTTCTGCTTGAAGAGAACTGGACCATCTCCTTAAATGCAGGACCACCAGATGTGACTCTAAAGGCTAGTTGGCTGGCCTCCTGTGTGAGCAACAGTGGCATAATTAGCTCCAGAGAACTTGAACCCTGCACCTGGTCACTCTGCTGGATTGAGTCCTAACAGCCTACAAATGCTTTCCCCCCATCCTGCACCTTTAGAAGTGCTGTTAGAGGTGCTGCTCCCGCCTACCCTTAAATCTTGGGACTTCAAAAAACTTTCACCAAAAAGTGCCAGAAGAACCAACAGAAGAAAGGGACCTACCTGCTGTTCCCTGCTGTCGTGACAGAGTTGTTCCTGGTGGTGCGCTGGTTCCGGTTCCGAGTTCAGATCCCAGTGGGCGTTGGATCTCAAGAGCGGTGCGGTGCGAGGCAGCGCAAGAACGGGAGAAAGCTGACACTGCACCAAAGAATCTTCAGAAATCTGACAAAATCCAGTCAAAATCCAACCTCACCTCAGCCGCATCCAGCCGCACCCAGCTGTTAACTTAACTACCAGCCCCTGTTGCCGAGCCACCTCCCGCAATTGCCGTGCAGCAAGAGTGACAGCTACTACGGTGCAGTAAGTGAGGCGCGGTGAGCGTGGCTGTCGCTACTTGGCGGCTGCGAAGTGTGCGCCCTTGGCGGTACTGCGGAGGCAGCCCAACTAGGTGTGGGTGCAGACTGCAGCACTGCCTGGTGGCCCCGCTCGCTGCCGGTGGCCCGGCTGGGGGGTCTGGGTCAACGCCAAGCCCAACGCTAGGCACCCAGCAGCAAGGGGAAGAGGGGGAAAAGGGGGAAAAAGCTGCAGGGCGGCAATAGACTTTTTTTCTTCAATCTTCAACACCCCCAAACCCCCTTTTTACTGAGCCAGACTGCGATGCTCTCGGTGCTGGCAGTAGCAGTGCGGGGAAGGGTGTGAGCCTGTGATCCTCCATTTCAACCTTCCAACAGCTACGTCGCAGCCGAGTTGTATCTGCTCCCTGCAACAACACCATACAGTCTTTCCAAAAATGGATGTGATTTTATTTAATCACAATATTGAAATTAATCAATTTATAAAGCACACAACAAATCCTAAATGAATATTTTTAGAAAAACAGGTGCACAGAGGGGTGAGGTGATACGTGCATGGGAAGGATTGTGAGGAAGGACAGTAGTGCGCATATACACATCAGTAAATTAATAGCGAACTATCCCGACAGTTTCCTGCCAGATGCATTAAATGTCAAATCTTAACATAATTGCAGATATACATTCTCTGTCATATATGTCTGACAAAATGATAAAGAAGTGTCTACGTTTCGACCCCTAGAAGGAACAGCCAATTTTGCGCATTGTGGGCGGGGTCTTCATCAGGACCAAAGTGACGGGAGGGGAGTGGGCACCAGTAAAAACAGATATATGGCTTCAGGCTGTGAATAGGAAGGCTGGGCTATATAGGCTCTCAGATTTCTTCGTAGATGATCGTAGTATTCAAAAAGAAAGAAGGGCCCAGGTTGATCAGTAACCTGTGGCTTCGGGCTGCTGGCATGACCGGTGAATCAGCTAACCAAACTTTAACTTTGTTTAGATACAACTGATTAATTCTTGCATTGATTTATCTGTTTTAATTGTTCTCCACTGGGACATTTTCTCGTTGTACCACTATTCACCCAGGCCCAGTGGCTATTGGGTTGCCCCATTGTTACATAACCCTGTAACAACACAGCACAACACAGCAGCATAACAGGATGCTCGCCACCCCCCACAGCTCCTCACAGACAATCTATAGCTGTCCATAGTTGTCTATTGCCTACCGCGAGCCTCCCATAGCTTCACCTCCAGCAAATCATTTCTATAGCCGCAGCAACAAAAGGCATCCTATCTATCCACCACTAACCGTCCTCTGAAAAAAACTTATTATTTTACCAGGTCTCTCAGCAGACACCAGTGGACAGCACTTGCCTCCTAGCCACGCAAGATATACTGCACCGATCATGTGCCCACCGCCCAAGAGGGCAAGCAGCTGAGATAGTGAGGTCCCGGTAGAAACAGCTGAGACGGCAAGGGAGTGCAGCCTTCTCAGAGATCCCTGAGTCCCCGATGGGACGGACAGAGACGGGGCACAGCACGGCATGTGTACACGAATGGTCTGGTATCGTTCTCATAGCCCCTTCAGTTTTGCTGTCAGCAAGTTGCCTGCGCCACAGCCCCTCACCCTGTGGCCCCCCGGTGAGAATAATGAGGTCAATGAGGGCACAGAACGGCTTACTGGATTAGTGGAGGAACGGGGCTCAGCAGGGGAGCTGCGGGAACTGACCCAAGGAGCAGAGGACCCACCACTTGGGTCAGTAAGCACAGCATTTCCGGAGTGCTTGAGAATCCCTCAACTTTATTCTGCAGTGAGACCATTGATATTTCTGGAACGCCAGGCACTCCCGGATTCTGTGTATAACAGAAACGGCAGGGTCAGCAAGTCAATTTGGGAGAGTGAGAGAGCAGCAGCAGTTAGAAGCAGCTGCCGAGTGAGTGCCCAGGTAAGTCCACGGAAACGGCCCAACTAGGTTGGGTGCAGCTAGCGGCTCCCCAGTGTGCACTGCTCCACGGCTGTTCCCTCCTGTCTACTGCCACCTGCCCGCTGTCACCTATTCATTGCCATTTATCCATTGCCATTGCCTTCTACATCTTGAAATTTTTCGCAAGAAACCACTCTCATATATTACGGTCCACAGTCAGTATCCGCACTGTAAAATGGCGTACAAAAAATTGAGATCACGAACAATCTTTATGAAAAGATTGGGAACGGAACAAGCAATACGAAGGAGCGCTGAGAAGTCGCTCCGACAAGGAAACTCTCTAGTGACCCCTGGAATAACTAAATATTTTACAAAACAAAGTATAAATGAACAGTGGAAAACACAAAGCGAACAACAAATTGAGTTGAAAGTCGATGATGAAAAGAAAGTAAAGGACACTAATGATTTCTCTCAAAATCAAAAAGGATTAGAGGTAGATCCAACTAGTAACTCTACAATTTTCGAACCAACAAAATCAGTAATACAACAAGCACAGCAAACTCTAGATTTCGATGTCACTTGTCCAGACATTAACATCAAGGACTTGGTTTTCTGCAAGGATTTACCAAAGGAGCCACAGACAATCCAGAACAGTACCCCACAAAAAGATTTTGACCCAGAAGGGTCCCTTTCTGATTCACCAGATTTTTCACTCTTAAAGACCATGGAATCCTTAAACAAAAATACCCCGGTATCTAAAGCCCTATTTACCCTACAAAGAATTCTGGAATCAGTTCTTGCCCATCTTGGGAACATCTTGGAAAACTCCGACCAGATGCTGGATACCCAATTAGGAATGCTAAAACACCTAGTGGAGAAAAAAAGGAGGAAAGAACAATTAAAAACAATACCACCAGCAGAAAAAGGTGCAGAATCAAATGTGGAAAACCTCCTTAAACCAAAAGTCGCCCTATCAACAGGAGAACTTACTCCGCAGAAGAAAGAAGCAGCAACTCAAACAGGTCGGAGTACACTAAAAGCAAGCAAGGGACCACAAGACCTCAATCAAATTTATTTCCTCAGAAAACCTTTCAAAGAAAATAACAAGATTGATATTCACCAGCCTGTCATTGCATATTATCCAATCTTCACCAAACTAAAAACAAAAGCACTACCAAATTTAAATAACGTTCCAGTATCCAATCAAAAAGAAACAGAAACCTCTACAATCCCGTCCCTAGTCTCCCCTGGCCCAGAAACATCGATAAAGAAAGGAGACTAGATAAGATCAATCCGAAAAGGGCAAAGAGAAGGGCAACAAGAAGGTTCGCAAAGCAGAAGGCCCGGAAGACAAGGTTTCCGAGTACCTTCCCCTCCGCATTCAAGTCCCCAGAAAAAGACGAAAGACTAGAAATAGTACAAAATCTGGCAGAAAAGGGGCAGAACTCTTCAATCAATAAACAAAGGGTAAATCCCAATCAACTCAATCCAACGGCCCCAAGTTTTTCAGCTACAGCGCCTGGAATAAAGACGCCGGTACATAAGGATATCCCATTAAGAATCTGTCCCATAGGGAAGATGTATACTCAGTCCGAGAAGACACAACCATGTCGCCTGGAAATCACAGATCTATTCCCCTCAGGCGACGTCCTGCTCAGCAGAGAGAGAATTACAAATCTATTTCAAATGATACAGCCGCTACAGTCTCTATCAAGAAACAAAATAAAATTAGTAGTTTTCCCGGAAAAATCTAAAACCACAACAGCCATTGTAGAATTCTGGTCTCCAGTGATACCAGGAATAATACTGAAGGAAAGTGAGACTCTACATAAATACGGATTCGACTTGACACCAGTACCAATTTACGAAACCCAAAGATTTGAGAATCTTGAGGAAATCAATAAAATTAAAACCCAGCAAATGATCCAAAGGCAAAGCGGCATAAATAACCCTCCAAATTTCTTTAAAGAAAATATATCTGTTTCGATAATGAACAGGGAAAGGAGAAGCTGGAGCAAAAACACACCAAAGAGGAAAATTACAACTAATGAATATTCATGGGCATGGATTGCGGAGAATCTAAATAGCAACAAACAGGGTAAGGAAAACAAACGCCCTTTTTAACAACGGCTTGACCATCTCTTCCTGGAATATAGCTTGAAAAACACAGGAGAAATTAGCACTAATTATGGAAGACCGACCAGGGATCGTGGCCCTACAAGAAACGTGGTCAATAACAACTTTTGACCAACGTGATTACTTTGTGTATGATATCCCTGCAGAACAGGTCGATCGGCGACACGCGAAAGGTGGGATAGCAATTCTTCTTAATGAAGACTTCAACTTGGACCAAGAAATTATCCCAATTTGTTCAAAGAACTTTCAATGTATCAAGGTCAAATTCGGGACTGTTCCACTGGAAACCCTGAAAATCCTCCTCATCTTTAATGTCTATATCCCCCTGGATCTAAAATGGATACACTAGCAATAGAAATATTTGAGGGAATAGAAAAGGTGGTAGAAGGACAAGGCTATCCGTCAGTCTTCATTACAGGCTACTTCAATGGGAAAATATCTAACGATTTACTCGAAAAATGGGTTAATTGCGAAAAAGAAGAAGCCTTGGCAATCCCAATTCCTCTATTTCCCACAAGAAGTAAAGCAGACAAAAGAGGGAAAATCCTATTACCTCACTTCCAATGCTGAACAGAGTAATACTAAATGGCAATGTAGAAGGAGATATTCCGGCATCCTCCACAAGACAAGGCAACTTCAACTCCTCAACCCTTGATTATATGATCTGTAGTCTGGATTTGTTCGGATCAGCATTACACTTAAAAATTAACTTTGTGTTAGGAAGTGATCACTCAATTTTACATTTAACAATAGAGTTGAGACCAAACCCTACATCTTTAGGCCATCTTATGTATTCTCAAAGTACAGTCCTGGTGAATCAGGTCCAAGGGCAGCTGCTATGGAATTTGAGTACACTCAGCAAAATTATTAACGCAATTGAGATGGACCAACCACTACAGATCATCCACTCAACAAACCCGATAACAAACTTTGAATCAGTCATCAAAAATCTGGTACAATCTTTGCAGGAAAATCTAAAACAACAAAGGTCAAGATCGAAAAAAAAAAAAAGACGGAACTTAGATACAAATGCAACAGAATTAAATAAACTAATAAGGGCACAATTCCTTCAATTCTCTGAAATAAAACAACGTGAAATTAACAACTTAGAAAACCGGCGCAGAAGAGAAAAGGATAAAAATCGCAAAAAAATACAGGACAAAAAATGGGTGGAAATACAGATAGCAGCAAAACAGAACAATAAACGTTCATATTGGAATATAATTGCCAAAGAAATAGGCACACAAAATCACTACATGCTATCCCAGTCCCCCCTTCAGAATGGGAAATGTACTTAACCAACTTATATAAATTAAATTAGAGTACAGAAAGTATGAATCTAACGGCAACTAAGACAGGAGGAAATACTTTAGATAATGGAGCTCCATCTTCTTCTCTAATTGAACATATATAAAAAAGGCAAGAACGTCGGGAGCAACGGGACCGGATCAAATTCCAATCAAGGTCCTCCAAAGTAACGCCAAAGAATGGAGCAAGTTCTTAGCTCACCTTTTTCGCCATAGTTTTGATACAGGGGACATCCCAAAATCTTGGAAAGGGAGCATTGTAATTCCAATATATAAGAAGGGCTCAAGGATGCTCCCTGGCAATTACCGGCAGATAGATCTCCTGGACGCAACAGGAAAATCTTTTGTGGCAACGGTATTAGAACACCTTAAAGACTGGGCCTTCTCATCAGGTTCAATTCCCTTATATCAAGCTGGGTTTAGACCAAAACACTCTGTCACAGACAACATTGCAATGCTGCAAACAATAATCGACAAATATGTAACCCTAAAGTCTCAGGTTGTTTACGCAGTTTTTGTCGACTTTACGACTGCATTTGACAGGGTGGACAGAGGAACGCTCTGGAGAAAACTTCGAAAAATGGGAATTCCGGATAACCTCCTTCATTTAATAACATAATTGTATTCAGGGACTTGGTGTCAAGTTCAAATGGGGAGGGAGAAGGGTCTTACTAGCCCAATAGCTACACCAAACGGCCTCAGACAAGGATGCTTTCTAGCTCCCATACTGTTTTTTCTATATCTTAGTGATCTGCCTGAAAGTTTTAAACAAGTTAGCAATTTTCCACCTAAAATTGCATCCCCTAAAATCTACACCATGTTGTAATGCAGAAGACGTAGTCATCTTAGATTTAACGCCATTTGGCCTGCAAAGGAATCTGCAAGCACTGAATAAATACACAAAAGAAAATTATTTAATACCGAACATCACTAAAACAAAAATTGTTCCATTCTCAGGAAGGAAACGGTATGCCAAATACAACTGGACTCTAGGGGGAAAATCGCTGGAAGTGGTAAAGGAATACACTTACTTAGGGAGAATTTTTTCACAATCCCTGCAAAATTTGCATCACATGCAGAATCTGAGCCGAAAAGTTGATGTCCAAGCGGGGGCACTTTTACGATTATATGCCTCCACTGGCCAAAGGCACCTTTCCTCTCTCCTTCAAGTATATAGTTCTAAGATCCCTCCAGTACTATCATATGCACTCAAATATATTCCACTAAGTCAATGGAAACATCTGGATCTGAAAGAAGGGAAAGTCCTCCGGAAACTAACAAAGACGTCACAAGCTGTACCGGTACAAGCTCTACGCCTTGAACTCTCACTAGTAAGTTATTATGCCATAGGAATCACTAATATTATAAGATGGGCATACAATCGCATCCATGCAGAACCAGGAATCCTACGATCCTTATTAAAAACAGAGGCATTTGAACAAGGATCCCCGAAATATGTATTTTATAGGAATGGATCTATCGCTTTTAAAATATCAAATGTTAATACTGATCTGCTGCAATCTTGGACTCCCGCTCATTTGAAGCTCTTTCTAAAACATTTAACACCAAGGTTAAGCTTCGATCTTGACATCCAGCATTGTTCCAAATTGCCACTGTATAAAACATATGCTGAAACTACTGTATACAAAAAAACACAGCAGTATATTCATTTAACTTAAAGCATGGGGTCAGGCGAAGCATTATATTACTCCGGCCGGGTTACTTCCTCTAAAATCATTCACCTACAAGTGGCTCCCAAAAGAAAAAGCTAGTAGCTCCTGTGATCTATGCAATGGTGGGGTGCAAGACTTGGAACATGTGTTATTTGCTTGTCCAAATTTGACAGTTGTAGAAGCTAGAAAGAGGTTTATACAACCAATTTGCACAAAATGTAAAACCAACTCGGTTCTGGACCTGATCTCGCTTTGTAAGGTATCGCCTAATGAATTTGTATGTTACAATATGTTTACATTTTTTAAATCTTTTTTAACTTTGTACTAGAATTATATCTTATCATTTTATAGATACATTTTAAAGGAAAATTTTATGTTTTAAATATTTGTTGTTCTCACTTGAGAACTAAAGCAAATAAACTTAAACTTGTCTTGTCTTGTCAAGACAAGACTTGTCTTGTATTGACCTACCTGCCAGTCGGTCTGACTTTGCAGTAGCTCCCGCTAAGCTCTTCACCACAGCAGTATATCCTGTTCACCGGGACCTCTCAATAATGGCATCTGGCCTTGTGGAGCCCTCTTTGACTACATCTTGTAGCTCTGTCCCGCTGGAGTTTTTAGACTTCTAAAAAGCTGTCTAAGTTGAAAGGAAAAAATCTTCACCGGGCTCAATGTCGACCAGAGCTTTTTCCTGGCATTGTCATTTGTTTCACCAAGACTTTGCCCAGCACTCCCCAGCGATGATGAATCCTCTTTGGACACAGCCTGCTGCCTTGCCCCATTGAGATCTACATTCTCCTGGACTTTTCCTCAAAATTTCTTTTCTCTGTAAGCTGAGACCGAGCCCAATCCGCCTTGTGTATTTGACCTGTGCTCCATCGCAGTCAACCTTAACCTTTGACTTTGTACCGGTCTTGCGCAACCAAATAACCGTGGTTGGCACCTTGATGTTGTAGGCGGTAGATTTTACTGAAAACTTTAAAAAAAGCATAACTTTGGTTGTACTGATTGGATTTATTTATTAAAATCTATCTTATTTTCTGAATTGGGTTGGGATTTTTCTTGTGTTGTGCTTCACTTTATTACTGTTTGTATGCTGCATAAATATTTTACACATTGCCTCTAAGCCTAACTGCTTTTGTGCCAATCTACCAGAAAGTTAAGAACAGATTAATTTAGTAACTTTTAAGGTTCACTCTGACAGGTATAGTGACTGTTGCTTCAAAAGGGCTCACATCCTTCCCCCTCAACCAACAATCCAATTTCCCACAACAGCCTTATAACTTTTCATTTTGTAGATACACTGCACCAACATCTGGGATGTGGCTATAGTCAGTTTCACCTGGAAAATCGGAACACCCACTTTTACAAAGCAGAGCAAAGAGGAAAGTATGTCCAGGCAGGAAGGCAATGGAGAGATTGAGAGCAACCACTGCTGGGGAGAGAGGGACTAGAGTGTAGAAGACTGAGAAAGCAGGCATTGCTGGGGAGAGACTGGAACTCTCACACTGGGGCATGCACTGCGCTTTACCTGCCCTTCACTTTCTCATACTGGGATATCAAAAGAGAGAGTCATCAAACTGTTCAATATTAAACAACTTTCACTTTGTTTAATTGTCTTTTTTTCTGCTTTGCAATGTGCAATTGGTATCACCTACAATATATATTATTGCAACTTTCCTTTGTGCTCACCAGCCATTTGAGAATATAGATTCTATTCACCAAGTCCTTAAGTAGTTCTTTCCTTAGTATTATAACTAGTCACCTTCTGATAGCAGTAAACTCACTGAAGATTTCCAGGTGGTGCATGGCCCATCTCCCATCAACCATGAAGTGCTGTTGGTAAAATTGCCCATATTGTAGTTTGGAACCTTTATATTCAAGCAAAAACAAACCGACCTGTGTGAAAAAAATGATGTAGGTTTCTATGCAAATCATTATTCTGAAAACCTATCTCAGAATTACAAAGACGAAAGGTGTGAAACAAAAGACTTGAGATGATACTCAGACATGAAAAACATCTGGTACCTGAGGGCATTCCGATGTATTGTGTTGACGCTTAAGTTACAGCCAGTCATCAATTACTTCCTATGTCGTATCTTTTTTATTTTTATTCTGGCAGTTTTATGTAGTGCAAACTCCACCCGAAGGCATTTGAGTCCTTCATATGAGCACTAGCTGCATTACACAGTGACAATTTTTTTGGTGTTTTTTTTTGCACGGGGAGATTAAGAGAGTTTCCTAGAATCATAGGATGGTGAGCCCCGACGCTGAGACTCACAGCTGATTCTCCAGTTCCAAAGTCGGCGCTCTGATGTAATGCCAGATCCTTTCCCTTTGCTCTATTTTTTCATCAAACAGGAACAACGAAGTGATCAACGGTCAATAATTTTTTTTTTAAATAATCCACAGTATGACATAATATCTGTCAGTAATAAAGTTAACAGTCACTTCTTTGTGAGAAATAACCTCAGTTCTAATCCTGACTTTTCAAGTCAAATATAACTTTATTTCGGCAAAGCCAAAAAAGTTTGATAAAATACAATAAATATTTAGGTAAAAGAAAAGTGTAACACATTATTAAATTGTTAATGAGGAAGTGTCACAATGCCAAGTTAAAATCAACAGGGGAACGCACAAACTGTTAAAAACAACACAAAATTTGAAATGTGATAAGACCGGTACCAGTGCATCACTATCCTAAAATCAATATAAAAAACATAATAATTTTATAAGCCGGGCATGCAAACAGCACATGTGGTAAAAACTCATTTTGAGCAAGACTGCAAGGGCAATTCCCAGAGACAGATTCTGACCATTTTGCAGTGAATGATTTCAGATGGAGCATTGCTACTCTAAATTGATTGTGTCTAAAGGCCCCAAAATTAAGTCCTAGTACTTCTCTAGGCCATACACCGATTTAAACATCAAAAATACTCCCGTCAGTGAAGTGCCTGCAACATTTTGCTCCTCCCTCTGCAGCCTAAATACCAAATACTGTTTAATTAGCATCTCCTTGGAGGGTATTTGGAGTTCAGTAGGGTGGTGCCAAATATCCCCAAAGCCTAAAATAACTGACAAATTTTTGGTCAATGTCAACCATAGAATTTTGTGAAATGTATCTAATTTAATGATGTCTTGTAAGGCAGCAGCATAGTGGGTGAGCTCTAGGGTAGCCCATAATCTTCGGCAGAATAGCAGGGACCATAGGGGTACATTAAGGGCTACCTTTTTAACTCCTGTGTCCAAAAATAGAAGGTGCAATAGTGTACTTGATGGAAGGGAGCTCAGTGATCTTAAAAAACTGTTCTCCGAAAGCTCCAACACAGAGATGTAACCAAAGCCCCACAGCTCAGCACCATATAGTGTGGAGCTGGCTCTATTGGCTTAGTGAAAGAATCACAATGTTCTTTCAGGATGACTCCAATAGGCTGCCCTATTGATCTGTGGACAACTTGACATATTGGCTGACAATTTGATCCCTAGCTAATCAAACAAATCAACCCTCTCTAGGGTCTTATCCCTTAGCATCAGCTTTCCCTTAACTCCTTTATGGCTGCTAAACAGCATAAATTGTGTTTTGTCTGCATTGATTTCTAAGCCCTGCACAGCCATCAGCCCACCCTCAATCACAATTTACCAATGAAATTAGAAAATTACTATGGGGCATATTATCAAGAACGGTGTTAAAATTATCGCCGCTTTAGCGCCAGAAAACTGCAGCTAAAGCGGCGATAATGGGCTTGATAATATGCCCTTGAGAATTCCAATAGAAGCCCATGTTGACACCAGAACATGGGCTTCTATTGGAATTCTCAAGGGCATATTATCAAGCCCATTATCGCCGCTTTAGCGGCAGTTTTCTGCCGCTAAAGCAGCGATAATTTTAACGCCGTTTCTTGATAATATGCCCCCAAGTTCCTTGGTGAAAGGCAGGTATGCACTGCTGACATCACTATTAGGATGCTGTCATTATTTCAGGAACTGGGTGGGTCAGCCTCTGAAGACATACCAGACAGACATCCATAGAAGAACAGGTACATTTATCTTTAACGTACATTTACTAAAATGGGCATTAGATAGACAGTCACATGCAAGTTAATAGTGCAAGGGTTTGCACCCATGGTGCTCTCAAAATGAGTGGAGAAACACCCCACTCCCCAAGAGTACAATCCTAGGATTGACAATCAATATTACAATAGAATGAGTCACTCGTAATTATATCAAAATTAAGTATACAGTACAGTGTGTCAGACAGAGAGAGACACAAAACATTACTTGATGATATCTGTTTATTTTTCGGTACTTTGACCTCTTCTTTAGGCAATCTTGTACGCTTTAGCCACATCTTCCAGCACCTGCGCGCACTCCACTGGCTCCCCATCGAGGCAAGAGTCACCTTCAAGATGCTCACCCACGCACACAAGGCCCTCCACGACACCGGACCAGCATACCTGAACAGCCGACTCAAATTCCACGCACCCCAAAGGACCCTACAATCAGCCCAGATCTCCTACGCCGTGGTCCCACGCACCAGAAAAACCAGATCAGGAGGCCGCTCCTTCTCTTTCCTCGCGTCCAAAGCCTGGAACGCCCTTCCGCTCCACCTCAGACAGACAACATCTCTTCCCATCTTCGTAAGAAACCTCAAAACCTGGCTCTTCGACGGACCCCCTCCTTGATGGACTGAAACCTGCACCCCCCCACCCCCAGCGCCTTGAGACCCCTACAGGTGAGTAGTCGCGCTTAACAAACGCGTGATTGATTGATTGTGATTTAGCCAACATGTTTCGTTGAATATGAGGAAGTATCCCCATGACTTTCTCAAGGCTTTCGACTTCATGTTATCTCATGGAAGGTCCTTGATTCCAGATGTGCTTTTACCTCTAATATAAAGTATCCAGCCCCGCTGTGTTGAGGAGGGATTGTGCACGACTCTATATCCTTGAGAGGCCTCCCAGAAATGTTAATACTGTCGTATTGGTTTCTGTGTTCAGAACAGTATAGAACGATAGTCTGTCGTCAAATTCCTTGCCTTCTTGTGAAATCCTCAATAAAATATATAGGCATTGTTAGATTTGGGGGTCTCTAGTTGGCAGAGGTAGGTACCTTTGACCAAGTAGGGACCCTTGCGTCTAGTCAGGGTAAGGGGGTACACTCCTAAAATAACCCCTGCTCACCCCCTTGGTAGCTTGGCACGAGCAGACAGGCTTATCTCAGAGGCAGTGTGTAAAGCATTTGTGAACACATACAGTAACCCAGTGACAACACTACAGATGGACACCACACAAGTTGTAGTATAAAAATAAGTATTTTTATATAGACTTAACACAAGACCACAAACGACAAAAATCCACAATACTGTACTTTAAAAAATGGTAGAAATAGCTTAGTTCTCTTTACATGTAAAATGTGACACTTTAAGTTCAATGTACCTTTGGATGCGTAACGCTATACAATGAAAGAATTGCAGGGAAGGTGATGCGTCGGTTCCTTACACGCAAGAACGGTGATGCGTCGGGTCCCTACTGCTGCGTAGGGGATGCGTCGGTTCTTCTCCGCGTTGGGAGGTGATGCGTCGGTTTCTTACTGCGCTTCCGTGGCAATGCGACCAGCAGTGCCCTGATGCGATGAAGATCCGGTGCAATGAAACAAAAGTGGCGTCTTCTCCTTGATGCAACACGATGCGTGCACGCCCGACGGCCGTGCGGCGACTCAACGATTCTTCTGAGCCGAGACAGGCCCTGCAACATGCTTCTCCGGTGATGCGAGATGCTTCGGCGATGCGATGCGGCAGCGGTGACACCCTTCTTCAGTGATGCGACGACAGCAGCTGCGGCGGCGACACGCTTCTCCGATGATGCGACAGCGTCTGATGCGACGGCGACACTCTTCTCCGGCGATGCGAAGCGCTTCTGCGAGGCGAAGCGACAGCGGCAGCGGCGACACCCTTCTTCAGTGATGCGACGACAGCGGCTGCGGCGGCGACACGCTTCTTCTTCGTGAGTCGTGCTTCCAGCTCCTTGTGACACGCAGTCCCTCAGAAGGCCCAACACAACAGCAGGCACTTCAAAAGAACTCTTGGGGAGCTGGTGGGTGAAGTATGTTGTCCCTGAGACTTCAGCAGGAGGCAAGCTCTATCTCAAGCCCTTGGAGATCCTTTACAAGTTGATGAAAGTAGCACAAAGTTCCTTTCTCCTTTCTTTGGCAGTCAGGCAACCACTGCAGGCCAATCCCCCAAACAGCACTCAGCTTAGGGATAGTCTCCTCCTCAGTTTCTCTGGTTCCTCTTCTCAGCAAAGGTTCTTCTTGTTTCCCAAAAGTGATCTAAAGTTCTTGGGTCTGGGTCCCAATATTTATACTAACAAATCCTTTGTCCTCCGAAGGCAGAGGGTCCTGTACCCAGTCCAAACCAGTTCTGTGCAGTCCTGGAGCACTTTGTTGACAAGACTCCTTCTTTCCTTTGACAGTGTGGGCCAGGGACATCAGACGCACCACAGGAGGTGGAGCCAGCATTGTGGAGGGAAGGCACAGCCCTATTCAGGTCCCAGGTGCAACTCCTCCCACCCATCTACATGCAGATCTCTCTATTCAGCCCTGTGCTGACTCACCCTGTCTCCTGGAATCCCCCAGCCCCTGTCACTCAAACTCCAGACAAGGAATACACAACCTAGCAGAGGCAGGCTTGGATAGTTAGGCAAGAAAATACCTACTTTCTGAAAGTGGTATTTTCAAACACAGAATGTTAAAACCAACTTCACTAAAAGATGCATTTTATCATTCTGAGTTCAGGCATACTACACTCGAATTTCTACCTAGTTCCCTGAGTCAGTTAGGATTATAAGATGTTATAATCAAACTGCCCATTCTGGCCTATGGGGAACAGGTAGCCTTGCAATAGTGAAAAACGAAAATGGCTGTAATTCACTATTAGATCATGCCACACACATCAGGGCTTGTCCTACCTTTTTCCTACAATGCACCCTGCCCTTGGGCCTACCATAGGGGTGACTAATATGCAGAAAAGGGAAGGTTTAGGGACTGGCAAGTGGGTTCACTTGCCCAGTCAACATGGCAGTACCAGACTGCACACAGGCTCTGCAATGGCAGACCTGAGACACACTTTTACAGGCTGCTTCTGTGGGTGGCACAACCAGTGCTGCAAGCCCACCAGCAGCATTTGGTTTACAAGCCCTGGGCACACTCAGTGCACTGTACTAGGTTCTGATAAGTAAACCAAACCAACCAATCATGGAATCACTAATCCATACATCAATTTACCATAGGGAGCACTTGCACTGTGGCACTGAATAGCAGTGGCACAGTGCCCAAAGCGTCTTTAACCAGCAAAAACACATGAGGTAACAGCAAAAAATGGAAGGGAGACCCACCCCAAGGTGCCAGGTCTAACAGGCATTCACAGCAATACTAGGTCCAATGCATAATCTATGCTGTCTCAAAATATAAATGCAATTTGTGGACATTAGTACAGTCCTCTTTAATCATATCCAATTGTCTCAATATGTATAGGAGAATCCTCCCTGGGAAAGTTCCAGTCACTCACATCCGAGCAAGTCAACTGTATACCAGCCGTGGGGAGATTACCCCATATATGAAGAAACACATGTCACAATGCAGGAAGTCCTTTTCCTCTGCAGCATCATGGGTGCAGCACAAGTCAGTCCGGAGGCCTCTTTGCATTAAGCTGTAAGGTGTGTGCTAAAATAATACACAGACTGCTACAGGTTTAGAGGGTTCAATGACACAATATCGATGTACAGAATATCGATACACAAAAACTTTGGAAAATAAATATTGTTAACAAAAATATTGCCTATCTATACTTATCTAACAAAACAACAATTATAAAGAACAAAAATATCGCTGTTAAAAATATTGTTTTTACTAATATTGAATACAAAATATCAGTTACAAAAATATCATTCCCTATAAACAAACATATAAATAGTCAAAAATATTGCATAATATAATAATGACAACCGTAATATCGCCTTTTAATTACTCATCATAAAAATAACTACATTATACATTAAAGAAAACATTAAAATAAACAATAAACAACATTTACACATATTTTAACAATAGAATATTCCTATTACATTATCAAATAAATATCAATAAACCCAAGAAAATATAACTCAATACATAACATCAATAAAATAAATATGATTAATCACTACCTTTATACCACAATTTTTGTATATATGTATATATATTAACCCCTTAACTGCTTGGCCTTTCTTTGGCTATTTGGGGTAGTTCGCGCTTAGGCCCCTGTAACATTTTGTCCACATAAGGTATCCACATCAAATTTGCATCCTTTTCTTCCAACATCCTGAGGATTCTAAAGGTACCCAATGTTTGTGGATTCCCTGGAGGGGACCGAGAAATTAGCCAAAATACAGCTAAAGTTTGGGTTTTTGGTGAAAAATTGGAAAAAGTAAGCGTCTGGTATTTTCCCTGCAAATGGTATCAACAACGCGTTTGTGGTGATAAAATCACCATCTTCCCAGCTTTCAGGAACAGGCAGACGTTTGTTAGAAAAACAAAGGGGCATATTAGCAAGACCGGCGATAAAATTATCGCCGTTTTAGCGGCAGGAAACTGCCGCTAAAGCGGCGATAATGGGCTTGCTAATATGCGTTATAGAATTCAATAGAAGCCCAGGTTAGATATCCTGCACATCTAACCTGGGCTTCTATTGGAATTCTATAACGCATATTAGCAAGCCCATTATCGCTGCTTTAGCGGCAGTTTCCTGCCGCTAAAACGGCAATAATTTTATCGCCGGTCTTGCTAATATGCCCCAAAATGTTCTACACAGTTTTGGCATTTTAGTGATACATAGCCTATTTTTTCTATTTTTTGTGCTTTCAACCTCTTTTCAGTTAGACCTAGAAATTGATTTAATGGATCCCAGAATGCTATACATTTCTGACAAGTAGACAAAATTCTGAATTCAGCAAGGGGTCATTTGTTTAGATCCTTCAAGGTTTTTCTATAGAAAGCAACAGTTGAAATTAAAACATATTGAAAACGAGTTGAAAAAAACTGCCATTTGTGCCTGCATTTTCACCCGTAACTTCTTCTAAGTACAGCAGATGTTTAAAAAAGGCAATATACCGTTATGTCCACTGGAGTCTTATGGTTGCAGGGGTATATCGGACTTGTAGGTTCACCAAGAACCCGAAGTGCTCAGAGCCAATAACTTCCACCCACCTAGCATTGCCCAAAGTCTCCCGATAAAAATGGTACCTCACTTGTGTGGGTAAACCTAGTGCCCGCGACAGGAAATGGGCCAAAATGCAACGTGGACACACCACATTTTTACAGTGAAAACTGACCCTTTTTTTGCAAAGTGCCTAGCTGTGGATTTTGAACCCTAGCTCTGCTGGCACCTAGGGAAACCAAGCAAACCTATACATTTATGAAAACTAGACACCCAGGAAATCAAGGATGGGGTGACTTATGTAGCTCTCACCAGGTTCAGTTACCCTGAATCCATTCAAACCTCAAACTTTGTAAAAAAACAAATTTTCCTCACATTTCTGTGATGGAAAGTTCTTAAATCTGTGTGGATCCACAAACCTCCACCAACCCTGCATTCCCCAAACTCTCCCGATAAAAATGGTACCTCACTTGTGTGGGTAGGCCTAGTGCCCCTGACGGGAAACAGCCCACAACGCAACGTGGACACATCCCATTTTCCACTGAAAACAGACCTTTTTATTGCAAATTGTCTAGCTGTGGATTTTGAAGCATAGCTCAGCCAGCACCTAAGGAAACCTAGCAAACCCATACGTTTTTGAAAAGTAGACACCCAGGGGAATATAGGATGGTGTGACTTGTGAGGCTCTCACCAGGTTCTGTTAACCAGAATCCCTTACAAACCTCAAATGTTGTAAAAAAAAAAAAAGAATTTCCTCATATTTCTGTGATAGAAAGTTCTGGAATCTGTATGGATCCACAAAATTCCACCCACCACGCATTACTACGAGTCTCCCGATAAAAATGGTACCTCAATTATGTGTGTAGGCATAGGGCCCGTGACAGGAAACTGCCCAAAACGCAGCTTGGGCACATCACATCTTTCCATTGAAAACTGACCCTTTTTTTGCAAAGTGCCTAGCTGTCGATTTTGAAACCTAGCTCTGCCGGCACCTAGGGAAACCAAGCAAACCTGTACATTTATAAAACTAGACACCTTGGAATACAGGATGGTGTGACTTGTGTGGCTCTCACCAGGTTCTGTTAACCAGAATCCATTACAAACCTCACATTTTGTAAAAAAAAAAAAAAAAACACACATTTTCCTCATATTTCTGTGATAGAAAGTTCTGGAATCTGTGTGGATCCACGAAATTCCACCCACCTCGCATTACTCAAAGTCTCCCGATAAAAATGGTACCTCACTTGTGTGGGTAGGCATAGGGCCCGTGACAGGAAACTGCCCAAAACGCAGCTTGGGCACATCACATTTTTCCATTGAAAACTGACCCTTTTTTTGCAAAGTGCCTAGCTGTCGATTTTGAAACCTAGCTCTGCCGGCACCTAGGGAAACCAAGCAAACCTAGACACCCAGGGGAATCCAGGATGGGGAGACATTTGTGGCTCTCACCAGGTTCTGTTACCCTGAATCCCTTACAAACCTTAAACTTTGTAAAAAAAAACACATTTTCCTCAAATTTCTGTGATAGAAAGTTCTTGAATCTGCATGTAGCCACAAAATTTCACCCACCCTGCATTCCCCAAAGTCTTCTGATAAAAATGGTACCTCACTGTGGGTAGACCTAGAGCCCCCGACAGGAAACGGGCCAAAATGCAAAGTGGACTGGACACACCACATTTTTACAGTGAAAACTGACCCTTTTTTTGCAAAGTGCCTGGCTGTGGATTTTGAATCCTAGCTCAGCCGGCACCTAGGGAAACCTAGTGAGGTATCATTTTACTCAGGAGACTGAGGGGAACGCAGTGTGGTAGGACATTTGTGCCAGCACGGTGATCCCACACAGAAATATGTGGAAAATGTGTTTTTTTCAGCTAATTTTGAGGTTTGCAGGTGATTCTGGGTAGGAAAACGTTGGGGGGTTCATGCAAGCCATACCTTCCTGTACTCCCCGGGGTGTCTAGCTTTTAGAAATGTGTGGGTTTGGTAGGTTTCCCGAGATGGCTGCCGAGCCTGAGACCGAAAACGCAGGTACACCCCTTGCAAAATCATGTTGTTTTGTGATAGGTAATTTTGATGTCTCTACAATACGTTTTGGGCCCTTGCCTGTCGCAGGTACTTTGCCCACCCACACGAGTGAGGTACCATTTTTATCGGGAGACCTGGGGGAATGCTGGGTGGTAGGAAATTTGTGTCAGCCCCGTGATCCCACAACTTTTCTACACAGAAATTTGAGAAAATGTTTATTTTTTTCAGTTAAATTTGAGGTTTGCAGGGGATTCTGTGTAGGAAAACGTTGGGGGGGTCCATGCAAGCCATACCTCCCTGTACTCCCCCTGGGGTCTAGTTTTCAGAAATGTGTGGGTTTGGTAAGTTTCCCTAGATGGCCGCCGAGCCTGGGGCCAAAAACCCAGGTGACCCCCTTGCAAAACCAGGATTTTTGTGATAGGTAATTTTGATGCCTCCACAATACATTTTGTGCCCTTGCCTGCCGCAGGTATTTGGCCCACCCACACAAGTGAGGTACCATTTTTATTGGAAGGCCTGGGGGAGCGTTAGGTCGATGGTAGTTTGTAAGTCGCCGCAGATTCCAGAACTTTCCATCACCTAAATGTGAAAAAATTTAGAATTTGAGCTAAGTTGGAGGATTGCAGGGGATTCTGGGTAAAAAAACCTGTGAGAGCCCCACAAGTCATTCACCCCTGTACTCCCTTCGTTGTCTACTAGTCAAAAATGGGAAGGTTTGCCTAGGTGATGATTGAGCTAGGGCACAAAATACCCAGATACCCATATTGACAAAAAAGTTCTTACAAAAGGCCATTAAACCGCCACAAATATAAATCTGACACTAATTTGATAAAGTAAATCCACCACTTACACTAGTTGGTTTTAGCACCTCCTGAAATGCTAGCTTCAAAGCACAAATACTTGTCAAAGTATATGAATATTAAAGCCAAGCCTTCTGAAGATGAGCCATAAAGCCACTTCACAACACCAACCACTTTAAGGTCCATTCACACGCCATTCACACACCACACACAAGACTTTCATACTGCCAGCCACGATCCCAATCAAACAGATCACTAGCACTCACATAAAGATACCTCCACCATGCAAGAGCCCATCACAATCATACGCCACAAGATGTCATGAGTTTGACTACATTTTAAAGGTTCACTGACAAAATATCAAAGTATAAAATATAGATGTTAAAAATAACTCCCTATACTTTAACAGGTAAGTACAAAAATATCGGGAAAAAAATATTGATGTAAAAAATATAGTTGTACAAAATATCGCTTTTTATATATATAAAACAAAATAATAAATATATTAAATAATAAAATTAATTTAAATAAAGTAGATTTAACCCCTTCGCTGCTAGGCCTTTTCCCCTCCTGTGCTAAGCCTTTTTTGGCTATTTGGGGTAGTGCGCGCTAGTCCCCTGTAACTTTTTGACCACATAAGGTATCCATGCCAAATTTGCGTCCTTTTTTTCTAACATCATGGGGATTGTAAAGGTACCCAGGGTTTGTGGGTTCTCCTGGAGGGGACCCAGAAATTAGTCAAAATACAGCTAAATGGTTTTTTTTTTTGGAAAAAGGCAAAAAAGGGCTACAGATGAAAGCGTCTTGATTTTTCCTGCAAATGGCATCAAAAAGGGATTGTGGGGATGAAATCACCATCTTCCCAGCTTTCAGGGACAAGCAGACTTTTGTCAGAAAACCAACTTTTTTACACAGTTTTGGCATTTTTCTGGGACATAGCCTATTTTTGCTATTTTTTGTGCTTTCAACCTCCTTCCAGTTAATGGTAGAAATGGGTATGAAACCAATAATGGATCCTGGAAAGCCATACATTTATGAAAAGTAGACAAAATTCTGAATTCAGCAAGGGGTCATTTGTGTAGATCCTCAAAGTTTTCCTTATATAAACTAACAGTTAAATAAAGGAAAAATTGAAAATTAGTTGAAAAAAACAGCCATTTGTGTCAACGTTTTCACCTGTAACTTCTTCTAATTATGACAGCTATTTGAAGGCAATATACCGTTATATCCGCTGGACCTTTCTGGTTGTGGGGATATATAGGACTTGTAGGTTCACCAAGAACCCGACGAACCCAGAGCCAATAATTGAGCAACATCTTGCAATGATTTTTTTTAAGTACCGGGTATATAGCAATTATTTTGGGAAAATGTATACATGGAAAAATTGTTATGAAAGACACCTATGTATTTCTGAAATGGGAACAAAATGTAGATTTTAGAAACAGTAGATATTTGCACATTTCCGGAAATTGGGAGTACCCATACTAGCATGAGAATTATAGGTCATTTTTCAAAGCGACTTATTTTTTACACATTGTCTTTCATTTGGAAGGCAGAAATGCATCGAAAGTCAATAGGTAATAACAGTTGCTCTACAATTCTGTGTTACCCTAAGTCTCCCGATAAAAATGGTACCTCACTTGTGTGGGTAGCCCTTGTGCCCACAACAGGAAATGGCTCAAAATGCAACGTGGACGTACCACATTTTCACAATGAAAAATTACCCTTTTTTGCAAAGTGCCTAGGTGTAGTTTTGAACCCTAGCTCTGCCGGCACCTAGGGAAACCTAGCAAACCTATACATTTTTGAAAACTAGACACCCAGGGGAATCCAGGATGGGGTGACTTGACTGCCTCCCACCAGGTTCTGTTACCCAGAATCCCTTGCAAACATAAAAAATTGTCAAAAATCACATTTTCCCCACATTTCTGTGGTGGAAAGGTCTGGAATCTGCGTGGATCCACAAATTTCTACCCACCCCGCGTTCCCCAAAGTCTAACGAGAAAAATGGTACCTCACTTGTGTGGGTCGGCCTAGTGCCTGCGACAGGAAACGGCGCAAAACGCAAAGTGGTCACACCTCAATTTCGCAGTGAAAAATGACTCTTTTTTGGCAAAGTGCCTAGCTGTAGTTTTTGAGCACCTAGGGAAACCTAGCAAACCTATACATTTTTGAAAACTAGACACCCAGGGGAATCCAGGATGGGGTGACTTGACTGCCTCCCACCAGGTTCTGTTACCCAGAATCCCTTGCAAACATAAAAATTGTCAAAAAAACCACATTTTCCACACATTTCTGTGGTGGAAAGTTCTGGAATCTGCGTGGATCCACGAATTTCCACCCACCCGCGTTCCCCAAAGTCTTACGAGAAAAATGGTACCTCACTTGTGTGGGTCGGCCTAGTGCCTGCGACAGGAAACTGCGCAAAACGCAACGTGGTCACACCTCAATTTCGCAGTGAAAAATGACCCTTTTTTGGCAAAGTGCCTAGCTGTAGTTTTTGAACCCTACCTCTGCCGGCACCTAGGGAAACCTAGCAAGCCTATACATTTTTGAAAACTAGACACCCAGGGGAATCCAGGATGGGGTGACTTGACTGACTCCCACCAGGTTCTGTTACCCAGAATCCCCTTGCAAACATAAAAATTGTCCAAAAAAACACATTTTCCCCACATTTCTGTGGTGGAAAGTTCTGGAATCTGCGTGGATCCACAAATTTCCACCCACCCCGCGTTCCCCAAAGTCTTACGAGAAAAATGGTACCTCACTTGTGTGGGTCGGCCTAGTGCCTGCGACAGGAAACGGCGCAAAACGCAACGTGGTCACACCTCAATTTCGCAGTGAAAAATGACCCTTTTTTGGCAAAGTGCCTAGCTGTAGTTTTGAACCCTACCTCTGCCGGCACCTAGGGAAACCTAGCAAACCTATACATTTTTGAAAACTAGACACCCAGGGAATCCAGGATGGGGTGACTTGACTGCCTCCCACCAGGTTCTGTTACCCAGAATCCCTTGCAAACATAAAAAATTGTCCAAAAAACACATTTTCCCCACATTTCTGTGGTGGAAAGTTCTGGAATCTGCGTGGATCCACAAATTTCCACCCACCCCGCGTTCCCCAAAGTCTTACGAGAAAATGGTACCTCACTTGTGTGGGTCGGCCTAGTGCCTGCGACAGGAAACGGCGCAAAACGCAATGCGGTCCCACCTCAATTTCAGCAGTGAAAAATGATCCTTTTTTGGCAAAGTGCCTAGCTGTAGTTTTTTAACCCTAGCTCTGCCGGCACCTAGGGAAACCTAGCAAACCTATACATTTTTGAAAACTAGACACCCAGGGGAATCCAGGATGGGGTGACTTGACTGCCTCCCACCAGGTTCTGTTACCCAGAATCCCTTGCAAACATAAAAAATTGTCAAAAAAACCACATTTTCCCCACATTTCTGTGGTGGAAAGTTCTGGAATCTGCGTGGATCCACGAATTTCCACCCACCCGCGTTCCCCAAAGTCTTACGAGAAAAATGGTACCTCACTTGTGTGGGTCGGCCTAGTGCCTGCGACAGGAAACTGCGCAAAACGCAACGTGGTCACACCTCAATTTCGCAGTGAAAAATGACCCTTTTGGCAAAGTGCCTAGCTGTAGTTTTTGAACCCTAGCTCTGCCGGCACCTAGGGAAACCTAGCAAACCTATACATTTTTGAAAACTAGACACCCAGGGGAATCCAGGATGGGGTGACTTGACTGCCTCCCACCAGGTTCTGTTACCCAGAATCCCTTGCAAACATAAAAAAATGTCAAAAAAACCACATTTTCCCCACATTTCTGTGGTGGAAAGTTCTGGAATCTGCGTGGATCCACAAATTTCCACCCACCCCGCGTTCCCCAAAGTCTTACGAGAAAAATGGTACCTCACTTGTGTGGGTCGGCCTAGTGCCTGCGACAGGAAACGGCGCAAAACGCAATGCGGTCCCACCTCAATTTCGCAGTGAAAAATGACCCTTTTTTGGCAAAGTGCCTAGCTGTAGTTTTTGAACCCTACCTCTGCCGGCACCTAGGGAAACCTAGCAAGCCTATACATTTTTGAAAACTATACACCCAGGGGAATCCAGGATGGGGTGACTTGACTGCCTCCCACCAGGTTCTGTTACCCAGAATCCCTTGCAAACATAAAAAATTGTCCAAAAAAACACATTTTCCCCACATTTCTGTGGTGGAAAGTTCTGGAATCTGCGTGGATCCACAAATTTCCACCCACCCGCGTTCCCCAAAGTCTTACGAGAAAAATGGTACCTCACTTGTGTGGGTCGGCCTAGTGCCTGCGACAGGAAACGGCGCAAAACGCAACGTGGTCACACCTCAATTTCGCAGTGAAAAATGACCCTTTTTGGCAAAGTGCCTAGCTGTAGTTTTTGAACCCAACCTCTGCCGGCACCTAGGGAAACCTAGCAAACCTATACATTTTTGAAAACTAGACACCCAGGGGAATCCAGGATGGGGTGACTTGACTGCCTCCCACCAGGTTCTGTTACCCAGAATCCCTTGCAAACATAAACAATTGTCCAAAAAAACACATTTTCCCCACATTTCTGTGGTGGAAAGTTCTGGAATCTGCGTGGATCCACAAATTTCCACCCACCCCGCGTTCCCCAAAGTCTTACGAGAAAAATGGTACCTCACTTGTGTGGGTCGGCCTAGTGCCTGCGACAGGAAACGGCGCAAAACGCAATGCGGTCCCACCTCAATTTCGCAGTGAAAAATGACCCTTTTTGGCAAAGTGCCTAGCTGTAGTTTTTGAACCCTACCTCTGCCGGCACCTAGGGAAACCTAGCAAGCCTATACATTTTTGAAAACTAGACACCCAGGGGAATCCAGGATGGGGTGACTTGACTGCCTCCCACCAGGTTCTGTTACCCAGAATCCCTTGCAAACATAAAAAATTGTCCAAAAAACAAATTTTCCCCACATTTCTGTGGTGGAAAGTTCTGGAATCTGCGTGGATCCACAAATTTCCACCCACCCGCGTTCCCCAAAGTCTTACGAGAAAAATGGTACCTCACTTGTGTGGGTCGGCCTAGTGCCTGCGACAGGAAACGGCGCAAAACGCAACGTGGTCACACCTCAATTTTGCAGTGAAAAATGACCCTTTTTTGGCAAAGTGCCTAGCTGTAGTTTTTGAACCCTACCTCTGCCGGCACCTAGGGAAACCTAGCAAACCTATACATTTTTGAAAACTAGACACCCAGGGGAATCCAGGATGGGGTGACTTGACTGCCTCCCACCAGGTTCTGTTACCCAGAATCCCTTGCAAACATAAAAAATTGTCCAAAAACACATTTTCCCCACATTTCTGTGGTGGAAAGTTCTGGAATCTGCGTGGATCCACAAATTTCCACCCACCCCGCGTTCCCCAAAGTCTTACGAGAAAAATGGTACCTCACTTGTGTGGGTCGGCCTAGTGCCTGCGACAGGAAACGGCGCAAAGCGCAACGTGGTCACATCTCAATTTCGCAGTGAAAAATGACCCTTTTTGGCAAAGTGCCTAGCTGTAGTTTTTGAACCCTACCTCTGCCGGCACCTAGGGAAACCTAGCAAACCTATACATTTTTGAAAACTAGACACCCAGGGGAATCCAGGATGGGGTGACTTGACTGCCTCCCACCAGGTTCTGTTACCCAGAATCCCTTGCAAACATAAACAATTGTCCAAAAAAACACATTTTCCCCACATTTCTGTGGTGGAAAGTTCTGGAATCTGCGTGGATCCACAAATTTCCACTCACCCAGCGTTCCCCAGGTCTCCCGATAAAATGGTGCCTCACTTGTGTGGGAGGCCCAAGTACCCACGACAGGCAGGGCCCTAACGTAGTGAGGCGACCTCAAAATTGCCTATCTCAAAACCACCTGGTTTTGCAAGGGGTCACCTGGGTTCTTGGCCCCGTGCTCGCGGCCATCTAGGAAACCTACAAACCCACACATTTCTGAAAAGTAGACACCCGGGGGCTTCCAGGGAGGTATGGCTTGCGTGGATCCCCCAACGTTTCTTACCCAGAATCCCTTGCAAACCTCAATTTTAGCTGAAAAAATCACTTTTTTCACACATTTGTGTGTGGGAAAGTGTGGCATCACTGGCCTCACACAAATTTCCTACCACCCAGCGTTCCCCCAGGTCTCCCGATAAAAATGGTGCCTCACTTGTGTGGGAGGCCCGAAGTACCCGCGACAGGCAAGGGCCCAAAACATTTTTTGATAGGCAAAGTTGACGTTGCCTCAAAACGTTTTGTGTCCTTGCCTGTCGCGGGTACTTGGGCCTCCCACACAAGTGAGGCACCATTTTTATTGGGAGACCTGGGGAATGCTGGGTGGTAGGGAAATTTGTGTGAGGCCAGTGATGCCACACTTCCCACACACAAATGTGTGAAAAAGTGATTTTTCAGCTAAAAGTGAGGTTTGCAGGGGATTCTGGGTAGGAAACGTTGGGGGATCCACTAAGCCATACCTCCCTGGAAGCCCCGGGTGTCTACTTTTCAGAAATGTGTGGGTTTGGTAGGTTTCCTAGATGGCCGCCGAGCACGGACCAAAACCCAGGTGATTCCCTGCAAAACCAGGTGGTTTTGTGAAAGGCCATTTTGAGGTCGCCTCAATACGTTGTGGCCCTTGCCTGTCGCGGGTACTTGGGCCTCCCACCAAGTGAGGCACCATTTTATCGGGAGACCTGGGGGAACGCTGAGTGGTAGGAAATTTGTGTGAGGCCAGTGATGCCACACTTTCCCACACACAAATGTGTGAAAAAGTGATTTTTTCAGCTAAAAGTGAGGTTTGCAGGGATTCTGGGTAGGAAACGTTGGGGGATCCACGCAAGCCATACCTCCCTGGAAGCCCCCGGGTGTCTACTTTTCAGAAATGTGTGGGTTTGGTAGGTTTCCCTAGATGGCCGCCGAGCACGGGGCCAAAAACCCAGGTGACTCCCCTTGCAAAACCAGGTGGTTTTGTGAAAGGCCATTTTGAGGTCGCCTCAATACGTTGTGGGCCCTTGCCTGTCGCGGGTACTTGGGCCTCCCACACAAGTGAGGCACCATTTTTATCGGGAGACCTGGGGGAACGCTGGGTGGTAGGAAATTTGTGTGAGGCCAGTGATGCCACACTTTCCCACACACAAATGTGTGAAAAAAGTGATTTTTCAGCTAAAAGTGAGGTTTGCAGGGGATTCTGGGTAAGGAAACGTTGGGGGATCCACGCAAGCCATACCTCCCTGGAAGCCCCGAGTGTCTACTTTTCAGAAATGTGTGGGTTTGGTAGGTTTCCCTAGATGGCCGCCGAGCACGGGGCCAAAACCCAGGTGACTCCTCCTTGCAAAACCAGGTGGTTTTGTGAAAGGCCATTTTGAGGTCGCCTCAATACGTTGTGGGCCCTTGCCTGTCGCGGGTACTTGGGCCTCCCACACAAGTGAGGCACCATTTTTATCAGGAGACCTGGGGAACGCTGGGTGGTAGGAAATTTGTGTGAGGCCAGTGATGCCACACTTTCCCACACACAAATGTGTGAAAAAGTGATTTTTCAGCTAAAAGTGAGGTTTGCAGGGGATTCTGGGTAAGGAAACGTTGGGGGATCCACGCAAGCCATACCTCCCTGGAAGCCCCCGGGTGTCTACTTTTCAGAAATGTGTGGGTTTGGTAGGTTTCCTAGATGGCCGCCGAGCACGGGGCCAAAAACCCAGGTGACCCCCTTGCAAAACCAGGTGGTTTTGTGAAAGGCCATTTTGAGGTCGCCTCAATACGTTGTGGGCCCTTGCCTGTCGCGGGTACTTGGGCCTCCCACACAAGTGAGGCACCATTTTTATCGGGAGACCTGGGGGAACGCTGGGTGGTAGGAAATTTGTGTGAGGCCAGTGATGCCACACTTTCCCACACACAAATGTGTGAAAAAAGTGATTTTTTCAGCTAAAAGTGAGGTTTGCAGGGGATTCTGGGTAAGGAAACGTTGGGGGATCCACGCAAGCCATACCTCCCTGGAAGCCCCCGGGTGTCTACTTTTCAGAAATGTGTGGTTTGGTAGGTTTCCCTAGATGGCCACCGAGCACGGGGCCAAAAACCCAGGTGACTCCCCTTGCAAAACCAGGTGGTTTTGTGAAAGGCCATTTTGAGGTCGCCTCAATACGTTGTGGGCCCTTGCCTGTCGCGGGTACTTGGGCCTCCCACACAAGTGAGGCACCATTTTTATCGGGAGACCTGGGGGAACACTGGGTGGTAGGAAATTTGTGTGAGGCCAGTGATGCCACACTTTCCCACACACAAATGTGTGAAAAAAGTGATTTTTTCAGCTAAAAGTGAGGTTTGCAGGGGATTCTGGGTAAGGAAACGTTGGGGGATCCACGCAAGCCATACCTCCCTGGAAGCCCCCGGGTGTCTACTTTTCAGAAATGTGTGGGTTTGGTAGGTTTCCTATGTGGCCGCCGAGCCCCGGGCCAAAAACCCAGGTGACCCCCTTGCAAAACCAAGTCATAATGAGATAATGTGTTGTTTATTTCTGCAGCGTGAAAATGTTGGCACAATATTGCAAGGAAAATGTGACAGACATTTTGAGGTTTGCAGGACATTGTGGGTACCATAACTTGTTGGGATCCACAAGAGAGATATCACCATGTACTCCCATGGGTGTTTCGTTTACTGACAATATCTACAGTTGGTAGGTTATTCTTAGACGGAATGTACACCTTGGCAGACAGACTAAAAAGACAAAGATTACTGCACAGCCATCTATTCCTCAAGCACACACACACATACTGGTTGGATTTGGCACGAGGGCAAGTGATGGTTCAGTATATACAATTTTATTAACAAGAGATTTCACAAAAATGAAATGCACTGTCAATAATTGAAAGGACAAAAAACGGAACCAGTGACTCGCAGCTCGTGAGCTGTAAAGCCACGTCAAGGCCCCAACCGCTTTACAGGCCATTCACACACCTTTCATACGTGATACACACAAGACCATTCACACCCCCAGGCACGAAACAAACACATTACAACATTCACAAAAAGGGACAAGGTACACCCTGCTTGAGAAAGACAAAAAAAAATATTACTGCACAACCATCTAATCCTCAAGCACACACACACATACTGGTTGGATTTGGCACGAGGGTGAGTGATGGTTCAGTATATACAATTGTATTAACAAGTGATTTCACAAAAATGAAATGCACTGTTAATAATTGAAAGGACGAGAAACTGAACCATTGACTCACAGCTCGTGAGCTGTAAAGCCACGACAAGGCACCAACCTCTTTACAGGCCATTCATACACCTTTCATACGTGTGACAAATACAAAACCATTCACACCACCAGCCGCGGGCCCATCACATTACAACACTCACACCAGCAGACAGCGCCATTCAAGGGCCCATCACTTTCACACGCCCACATTCCTAACACAGCAACAACACAACCTGATGGATTGCATGGAGTGTCGCTCGGCTAGCAGTGTGTGTAGTGACCCCCAGCAAGTCACTACTCACACACTGCCAGCCGAGCGCCACTCCACGCACACCGCCAGCCAAGCACCAGCCTACACACACCACCATCACATTTAGGATTTTTTTATACAAAAAAGAAAACACAAACAAATTGCAAATAGATACAAATCTACTAACACAAAATCAGAAACATTGCACTAATGCCAACCTTGAAACAGAACAACAATTCTTAAACATTACAGACCAGGCAGTTCACTTTACCACTCATGGTTGCTCCCAATAATTCTTTTGCTTGTGGTACGCTCTATAACAAGCAGGCACACACAGCCCAGGGTTAGAAGGACACTCAGGGCAGTACATACGAGTCTCCTTCCGCGTACCTCTTCGCCAACAGACTCTACATCTCCTAGTGGGAAAGTCTTTTGAGGATGTAGGAGGAATGTGATCAGGAAAGTGGCGATCTTTCAATCGAGCCACATCCTCCACCACTCCAACTCTAGGAACACTTGCCTGTTCCACAACAACAAGGCTGCCTATGACAGACTCCTGAAACTGAACAAAAGTCAACTTTGATGCAGGAGAACACTCCTTGAACACAACAAAAGCATTGAAAGTTGCTAAATTGAAGAGATGGATGGCCAACTTCTTATACCAAATGTAAGACTTACGAATAGCAGTGTAAGGTTCCAACCTCTGATCTACTCTATCAACACCACCCATGTGCTTATTGTAGTCTAAAATGCACACAGGTTTGCGCACTTCAGCAATCTGACCCCAAACAGCCACAGGTGAAGTACTCTCATCATGGATGGTAGTCAGCATGTACACATCCCTCCTGTCCACAAATTTCACAGCTAGCAGTTCCTCACTACGCAAGGCACTGCACTGTCCCCTCTGAAGTTTTTTGCAAACAAGCTCTTTTGGATAACCTTTACGGTTAGAGCGGATTGTGCCACAAGCAAAAGTGTCCACTTTGAACAATTCCTTAAACAATTGCACAGCAGTGTAGAAGTTATCAATGTACAAATGGTGGCCTCTGTTAAACAGTCCTCTAGCAAGTTCCCACACAATTTTCTCTGAAACTCCTACTAAAGTGGACGGACAACCAGGGGGGTCAATAGTGGAATCCCTACCAGTGTACACACGCAAATTAAAAACATATCCTGTCCTACTCTCAGACAACATATACAGCTTAATTCCATAGCGTGCCCTCTTGCTAGGAATGTACTGCCTAAAAACCAAACGGCCCTTGAACAGCACCAAAGACTCATCAATAGATATTTCTTTCCCTGGAGTATAGATCTCTGAAAATCGATCTACAAAGTGATCAAGAACAGGCCGAATCTTAAAAAGACGGTCACATTCAGGGTGATCTCGTGGCAACGCCAAACCATTATCAACAAAATGCAGCATCCGAAGCAAAAGTAAATACCGATCACGAGTCATAACTGCAGGAAATATGGCCGTTGCCATCAAGGGACTGGTAGACCAATATGAACTCATGGACGGCTTCCTTATCAAACCCATCAAAAAAGTCAAACCCAAAAACTTCTTCATCTCTTCCAGATTTGTGGGACTCCACCGGGTAGCTCTAGAATGGGGCCTAAGTCTGGCACTGTTGTCCCTCAAAAACTGTTCAGCATACAAATTAGTCTGCTCAACAATCTCACCCAAAAATACATCATCCATAAACAACTGAAAATACTGTATAGGCAAATAATGTTCACAATCCACTCTACACCCTGCATAACCACTAAAGGCAGGCAACACCGGCTGCACCATGTTTGGATCAACCCAGAGTCCAGCACTTCCAGTAGGAAGCCTAGCAGCCCCAGGCTGCAATCCAGATGCCTCTTGCACCATCGGCACATTAGTATCCTCCTCTAAATCAGGCACTTCATCTGCACTGAGAGTACCTTCATCATCCGATGATTCCATGTGAGAGAAAACTCACTGCCTGAATCTTCCCTCCCTCCTCTCCCTCAGACGCACTGTCAGTCTCATAATCCTGCTCAGAGGAAGATTCAAGAAGCAAACCAACCACCTGCTGAGCAGTAATTCTACGGCTAGCCATAATGCTTACTAATAAAGGTTACTTGTCAAACAAGTCAACAACAACAAACCCTTTGTAAAAAAAAAAAAAGAAATAAACAAAATGTAGCTTTATCACAAAGACCTATATACTCCAACACTATACCACTCACGTGACAGAAGCAGCTAGACTCACCACCACCTACTCTGCACAGACACAGTAAGGATCAACAATATCCCACTAAAAAAGAAGAAGAAAAAAATTACACATAAGACAATGCAAAACATCGCAAAGAATTTCATGCTCTGAACACTAACAAATATGCTGCCATTATGGCACCACTTACAAAAAAATTCATTCATGCATGACAATAATACTCATTTGGAGTACACACAACAAAAATATTTTTCTTACCAAATAAATGCAATTACGCAAAACTGCAGAACCACAACTGCCGAAACCGCAAACAGGAATCAAAAGCTTTACACTAGAATAAAAAGGAGGAAAAAAACATTACAATCACATATGCAAATAATGCACCAGTCCACACACAATCCACCAGCCAAGCTAAGGGGTAGTTGGGCCTAACAGTATAAATAAAATATTCACACCCGTAAAAGGGGAGCAACCCTTGCCCTTTTGGCCACTCCCCAACACAAAAATTAAAAAAACCCTGGTGCCTAGTGGGCATTCCTGCTGCACAATCACATGATCGTGCAGCAGGAATGCACAAAAGAGGCATCGGGGAAAGGAAAACCATTTCCTTTCCCTCGATGCCTCTTTGATACAAACCCCCCTCCCCGAGCCAAACCTCACCTGATTTCCCCGACGCGCTGGAAGCAAATGGCTTCCAGCGCGTCGGAAGAAAGGGAAACCTCAATGATGTCAGCGCGCTGACGTCATTGATGGGGCGAGGGGAGGCAGGGAGCCCTTCCCCTGCCTCCCCCCAAAAAAACCTAACGATCAGATTCTCACGGGGAGCGCCAGCGCTTCCCCGTGGGTGGTCTTATGACGAGCTGGACTCGTCACGAGCACTGTGTGCCATGACGAGTCCAGCTCGTCATAAGCACCGAAGGGGATAAAGGGTCAGAGCAGGATCTCAGCGGCAGACGAGGAGAAGGAACCTCCTGGTCACAGGAACTACACGAGCATTGCGCTCGAGAAATTCAAGGATGCAAAGACCTCCATCAAGGATTACAGCTAACTTTTCAGGGTGTAAATGGAGAGAAGGCACATCTGCCCTGCATATTTATCCACGAAGATGCCACCGTTTTGTGCAATACCTCTACTCAACTGGAGTGCTTTCTACTGGCTAATCAGTAAGTGCTACCTCGTTGGGTAAATGTATAGTGCCTTTCCTACACTACAGCTGCGTAAAGGACCAGAAGAATTGTCTCCAGTGACCTGTGTGTCTGTAACTTTGCCACCGCGCCGAAAGTGCCGGGGTCCTTTGAGTAAGCTGTCCATCATAGTGGGGAAAGGGCGGGCATACGTTGCATACCGCTAGTGTATGTGTGGCGGGGCTTCTAGGCCCGTTCACATGCCTCTTGTTTATAAAGGGTCAGAGCAGGATCTCAGCGGCAGACGAGGAGAAGGAACCTCCTGGTCACAGGAACTACACGAGCATTGCGCTCGAGAAATTCAAGGATGCAAAGACCTCCATCAAGGATTACAGCTAACTTTTCAGGGTGTAAATGGAGAGAAGGCACATCTGCCCTGCATATTTATCCACGAAGATGCCACCGTTTTGTGCAATACCTCTACTCAACTGGAGTGCTTTCTACTGGCTAATCAGTAAGTGCTACCTCGTTGGGTAAATGTATAGTGCCTTTCCTACACTACAGCTGCGTAAAGGACCAGAAGAATTGTCTCCAGTGACCTGTGTGTCTGTAACTTTGCCACCGCGCCGAAAGCGCCGGGATCCTTTGAGTAAGTTGTCCATCATAGTAGGGAAAGGGCGGGCATACGTTGCATACCGCTAGTGTATGTGTGGCGGGGCCAAACGAGCGGGGCTTCTAGGCCCGTTCACATGCCTCTTGTTTATAAAGGGTCAGAGCAGGATCGCAGCGGCAGACGAGGAGAAGGAACCTCCTGGTCACAGGAACTACACGAGGATTGCGCTCGAGAAAATCAAGGGTGCAGAGACCTCCATCAAGGATTGTCTCCAGTGACCTGTGTGTCTGTAACTTTGCCACCGCGCCGAAAGCGCCGGGATCCTTTGAGTAAGCTGTCCATCATAGTAGGGAAAGGGCGGGCATACGTTGCATACCGCTAGTGTATGTGTGGCGGGGCCAAACGAGCGGGGCTTCTAGGCCCGTTCACATGCCTCTTGTTTATAAAGGGTCAGAGCAGGATCGCAGCGGCAGACGAGGAGAAGGAACCTCCTGGTCACAGGAACTACACGAGGATTGCGCTCGAGAAAATCAAGGGTGCAGAGACCTCCATCAAGGATTGTCTCCAGTGACCTGTGTGTCTGTAACTTTGCCACCGCGCCGAAAGCGCCGGGATCCTTTGAGTAAGCTGTCCGTCATAGTAGGGAAAGGGCGGGCATACGTTGCATACCGCTAGTGTATGTGTGGCGGGGCCAAACGAGCGGGGCTTCTAGGCCCGTTCACATGCCTCTTGTTTATAAAGGGTCAGAGCAGGATCACAGCGGCAGACGAGGAGAAGGAACCTCCTGGTCACAGGAACTACACGAGGATTGCGCTCGAGAAAATCAAGGGTGCAGAGACCTCCATCAAGGATTACAGCTAACTTTACAGGGTGGCAATGGAGAGAAGGTACATCTCCACGCTCACGAAGATGCCACCGTTTTGTGCAATACCTCTACTCAACTGGAGTACTTTCTACTGGCTAATCAGTAAGTGCTACCTCGTTGGGTAAATGTATAATGCCTTTCCTACACTACAGCTGCGTAAAGGACCAGAAGAATTGCAGGATCGCAGCGGCAGACGAGGAGAAGGATTGCGCTCAAGAAAATCAAGGGTGCAGAGACCTCCATCAAGGATTGTCTCCAGTGACCTGTGTGTCTGTAACTTTGCCACCGCGCCGAAAGCGCCGGGATCCTTTGAGTAAGCTGTCCATCATAGTAGGGAAAGGGCGGGCATACGTTGCATACCGCTAGTGTATGTGTGGCGGGGCCAAACGAGCGGGGCTTCTAGGCCCGTTCACATGCCTCTTGTTTATAAAGGGTCAGAGCAGGATCGCAGCGGCAGACGAGGAGAAGGAACCTCCTGGTCACAGGAACTACACGAGGATTGCGCTCGAGAAAATCAAGGGTGCAGAGACCTCCATCAAGGATTGTCTCCAGTGACCTGTGTGTCTGTAACTTTGCCACCGCGCCCGAAAGCGCCGGGATCCTTTGAGTAAGCTGTCCGTCATAGTAGGGAAAGGGCGGGCATACGTTGCATACCGCTAGTGTATGTGTGGCGGGGCTTCTAGGCCCGTTCACATGCCTCTTGTTTATAAAGGGTCAGAGCAGGATCGCAGCGGCAGACGAGGAGAAGGAACCTCCTGGTCACAGGAACTACACGAGGATTGCGCTCGAGAAAATCAAGGGTGCAGAGACCTCCATCAAGGATTACAGCTAACTTTACAGGGTGGCAATGGAGAGAAGGTACATCTCCACACTCACGAAGATGCCACCGTTTTGTGCAATACCTCTACTCAACTGGAGTACTTTCTACTGGCTAATCAGTAAGTGCTACCTCGTTGGGTAAATGTATAATGCCTTTCCTACACTACAGCTGCGTAAAGGACCAGAAGAATTGCAGGATCACAGCGGCAGACGAGGAGAAGGATTGCGCTCAAGAAAATCAAGGGTGCAGAGACCTCCATCAAGGATTACAGCTAACTTTACAGGGTGGCAATGGAGAGAAGGCACATCTCCACGCTCACAATCCCGCCTAGTGGGCATTTCTGCTGCACGATCACATGATCGTGCAGCAGGAATGCACAAAGAGGCATCGGGGAAAGGAAAACCCTTTCCTTTCCCTCGATGTCTCTTTGAATCAAACCCCCCTCCCCGAGCCAAAACTCACCTTATTTCCTCGATGCGCTGGAAGCAAATGGCTTCCAGCGCGTCGGAAGAAAGGGAAACCCTCAATGATGTCAGCGCGCCTCGCGCGCTGACGTCATTGATGGGGGGTGGGGGCGGAGGCAGGGGAAGTCCTTCCCTGCCTCCTAAAAAAACCCCGACGATCGGATTCCCACGGGGAAGCGCCAGCGCTTCCCCGTGGGTGGTCTATGACGAGCTGGACTCGTCATGAGCACACGAGCACTGTGTGCCATGACGAGTCCAGCTCGTCATAAGCATGGAAGGGGTTAATATACATTTTAACAAATATAACAAATAAACTTCATTAAAAAAAAATTAAACACACACAAGGGGCTTATTACGATGTCATCCCGCCACCGTAATGGTAATCGGGACCGCCCGCCAGGGGTGCGGCGGTCCCGCCATGCAGATTAGGATGCGACTGCCACACTGGCGGTCAAATCCAGCATATTATGCATTGTGGCGGGCGGTGCTGTCAGCAGCACCCGCCGCAATGCACAATATGTATGTATGTATGCCAGCTTGTGCATGCAAATGGAGGGGGGTACCATAGGTATCCCCCATGTGCACCCCCTACCCCCCCAACACCATGGGGGCCCACAACGGGCCCCCAATTGCAAAGACCGCACGCCTTTCCATGGCGGGATCGCCGCCATGGAAAGGCCTATTTCCGCTGCCATCATAATATGAATGGCGGTGTCTACAAGACACCGCCACCATATTGTGTCCTTTTTCCGCCGGTCGACAAATCGACCGGCGGAAAAGGGGCCGACGGACTTTCCATCCACCGTGGTACCCCCGCCATCATAATATGGCGGGGGTAAATGGCATGCGGGCGGTGAATTATGGCGGGCGTTGGCGATCCGCCTGCCATTGTAAAGACCCCCATAATTATTTAAATAAATATATGTATATATATATATATATTCCAAACAAAATGCCCCAAAGCAACGAGGACGCACTCAACCGCTGAAGGAACCATCCGGTTTATTCAAATCGAAAACAAGCATCGGCATTGCATGAAAGATTCTCCAACCTTACGCGTTTCGAGGCTCCTGCCTCTTAGTCATAGGTAAATGAACATTCACTCCGCAGATGTCTCTGATTGTTTTTAGCATGCCTCATTTACATACCCTTGGTGGGCGTGCTTAATGCCTACATAATTGTAATTGCACGCTAGGACTTGTAGTCCGTTTCAGAGTCCTTTATTATTTTGCCATTAGTGGGCTCCGCTTTGTAAATGAAAGTGTTTCTCTTTATTGCCCTCAGTGGGCCATGTTGCCGAGCAAGTTTATATTTCTCCCCTTCTGCAGTGCTGTAAAACGTAGGCGCAGTTCCTCGCTCTCAGCCTCTTATCAATTTTGTAGATGGTGCGATCCTCCACGGCAGGACTGCCGTGTAATTTATTCCAAACAAAATGCCCCAAAGCAACGAGGACGCACTCAACCGCTGAAGGAACCATCCGGTTTATTCAAATCGAAAACAAGCATCGGCATTGCATGAAAGATTCTCCAACCTTACGCGTTTCGAGGCTCCTGCCTCTTAGTCATAGGTAAATGAACATTCACTCCGCAGATGTCTCTGATTGTTTTTAGCATGCCTCATTTACATACCCTTGGTGGGCGTGCTTAATGCCTACATAATTGTAATTGCACGCTAGGACTTGTAGTCCGTTTCAGAGTCCTTTATTATTTTGCCATTAGTGGGCTCCGCTTTGTAAATGAAAGTGTTTCTCTTTATTGCCCTCAGTGGGCCATGTTGCCGAGCAAGTTTATATTTCTCCCCTTCTGCAGTGCTGTAAAAACGTAGGCGCAGTTCCTCGCTCTCAGCCTCTTATCAATTTTGTAGATGGTGCGATCCTCCACGGCAGGACTGCCGTGTAATTTATTCCAAACAAAATGCCCCAAAGCAACGAGGACGCACTCAACCGCTGAAGGAACCATCCGGTTTATTCAAATCGAAAACAAGCATCGGCATTGCATGAAAGATTCTCCAACCTTACGCGTTTCGAGGCTCCTGCCTCTTAGTCATAGGTAAATGAACATTCACTCCGCAGATGTCTCTGATTGTTTTTAGCATGCCTCATTTACATACCCTTGGTGGGCGTGCTTAATGCCTACATAATTGTAATTGCACGCTAGGACTTGTAGTCCGTTTCAGAGTCCTTTATTATTTTGCCATTAGTGGGCTCCGCTTTGTAAATGAAAGTGTTTCTCTTTATTGCCCTCAGTGGGCCATGTTGCCGAGCAAGTTTATATTTCTCCCCTTCTGCAGTGCTGTAAAAACGTAGGCGCAGTTCCTCGCTCTCAGCCTCTTATCAATTTTGTAGATGGTGCGATCCTCCACGGCAGGACTGCCGTGTAATTTATTCCAAACAAAATGCCCCAAAGCAACGAGGACGCACTCAACCGCTGAAGGAACCATCCGGTTTATTCAAATCGAAAACAAGCATCGGCATTGCATGAAAGATTCTCCAACCTTACGCGTTTCGAGGCTCCTGCCTCTTAGTCATAGGTAAATGAACATTCACTCCGCAGATGTCTCTGATTGTTTTTAGCATGCCTCATTTACATTCCTTCAGCGGTTGAGTGCGTCCTCGTTGCTTTGGGGCATTTTGTTTGGAATAAATTACACGGCAGTCCTGCCGTGGAGGATCGCACCATCTACAAAATTGATAAGAGGCTGAGAGCGAGGAACTGCGCCTACGTTTTTACAGCACTGCAGAAGGGGAGAAATATAAACTTGCTCGGCAACATGGCCCACTGAGGGCAATAAAGAGAAACACTTTCATTTACAAAGCGGAGCCCACTAATGGCAAAATAATAAAGGACTCTGAAACGGACTACAAGTCCTAGCGTGCAATTACAATTACGTAGGCATTAAGCACGCCCACCAAGGGTATGTAAATGAGGCATGCTAAAAACAATCAGAGACATCTGCGGAGTGAATGTTCATTTACCTATGACTAAGAGGCAGGAGCCTCGAAACGCGTAAGGTTGGAGAATCTTTCATGCAATGCCGATGCTTGTTTTCGATTTGAATAAACCGGATGGTTCCTTCAGCGGTTGAGTGCGTCCTCGTTGCTTTGGGGCATTTTGTTTGGAATATATATATATATATGCAAAAAACTGGAAGCTCCTCCTGGGAACTCACGCCCGTAGTTCGGTGGCGTGCTGTGCCGGTAGAGCTCAGACCGGCAATCGTAATCCACACTTCTCTCAGAGAGAATAAACACGTTTTTCTTCCAACCTCTTCTGAGAGCGCGCTTTACTGACTCGAAGTGTGGATGTATATATATATATATATATATTCACTGAAAAAACCATAGGTTTTAGGGACAGATATAGTTAGTTGGACATTTCACTCGTACAAAACCCGTGAAATTCCCCCGTTATAGTTAGTTCAGCTAACTATAACTCGCGCCCCAGCAATGCACTGCTGATGACGTCACATATTACATCACTCATGACATGGTCAGTGACATCACTGATGACATCACTGATGACATCTGAAATGACATCACTGATGACATCATCCAGTGACTGTGTGTTTCTATAAAGTTTAAATATGTTTTATATATATGCCAAGGTGTATTGAAGAATGAGTGGGTGTATAAGTGTCTGGATGGATGATTTAGTAGGTGCGTGACTGACTCTATAAGTGAGTGATTAAACGTATCTTACTGAATGCATGGGTTCCTGACTAAACTGTGTGAATGTCTGTATCCGTCTGTCTGTTGCTGTGTAAGTGGCTGCATGAGTTTGTGAATAGCTACATGAGTGTCTATATGAGTTATTGATTGGTTGTCTGAGTATCTGTATGGGTGCCTGAGTGTTTGTGTGGGTGGGGTGTGTGTGACTCTGTGCATAGATGTGTGAGTGGGTGATTCACTGGGTGCATGGTTTCAAGAGTGCATCTGTGATGGACTGTATGGGTGGGTGAGTGTGTGTATGGGTGTGTTAGTGAGTGAATGTATATCTCAGTGGTACATGTGTGAGTAACTACATATGTGAAAGGCAGTATATATGTGTGTTGGAGTATACAAATGGCTATAAGTGAGAGTGTGTGATTGTGAGAGTGGCTGTATGGATGAGTGTGTACTTGTATCAGTGATTGTATAAGAGCGTAAGAATGTGCTAGTATTTGTATGAGTAAGTGAGCTGGTGTGTGTATAACTATATAGGTGAGTAAATGGCAGTGTGATTAATTATTTGCATGACTGACTAGGTGTGTGAGTACCTCTATAGATGAGTGGCGGTGTGTGAGTGTCAATGTAGGTGTATGAGTGCATATGATAGTCCTGTACTGAGTGACCGTAAGTATGAGTGACTGTACAGGTGAGTGAGTGGATGTGTGTGTAGACCTAAGAATCAGTGAGTGTGTATGTAGTTATTGGTGATGGAGTGTCTATGGTTTTGACAATGGCAGTCTGTAATTTACAGTGGGTGTATCAAAAGTTATATTAGGGTGTGAGAAGATGCATCAAATTATCACACGGATGATGTCATCAGTGATGTCATTTGAGATGTCATCAGTGATGTCATCAGTGATGTCACTGACCATGTCATGAGTGATGTAATATGTGACGTCATCAGCAGTGCATTGCGGGGGCGCGAGTTATAGTTAGCTGAACTAACTATAACGGGGGAATTTCACGGGTTTTGTACGAGTGAAATGTCCAACTAACTATAACTGTCCCTAAAACCTATGGTTTTTTTCAGTGAATTTCAAAGGTTTTTTAAATGCTAATTTCTAACTATAACGTGTCTGAAACCTATGGTTTTTTCAGTGAATTTCAAAGGTTTTTTAAATGCTAATTTCTAACTATAACTTGCCTGAAACCTATGGTTTTTTAAGTGAATTTCAAAGGTTTTTTAAATGCTAGTTTCTAACTATGCCTACAGAGGTAGGACATGTGAAGAAAGAAGAAAAAACGCACAGAAAGAAGCAAAAGAAATGCAGAAAGAAGCAACAGAAGTCCACAAAGACGAAGAAAAGTGCAGGAAGAAGCAAAAGATGTGCAGAAAGAACCAACAGAGGAGCAGAAAGAGGCCTTGTTCCAAAATCATCCTGTGCCCACAACTTTTTCTGACGTGTACTGGTGGTAACTGACTCTGACTAACCAGAGCCAGTGCTATGCTAAAAGACACTTAGAATACAGTGAAAACACCTACATACACTAAGAAACACTATGCGTTGGGGTACCCCTGTGATTAGCATAACCTCCTCTGTAAGTCCCTAGTACATAATAGGGCAGGGGGATTAAAACTACCTCTTAAAACGCGCTACAGGGCGCGTTTGCACAGTGGTGAAGGAGAAGGGGGCCTGAGGTGACATGTGTGCAAACGCGCCCCATGGCGTGTTTTAAGTTGCGGGACTAAGTCCCCTTGAATCCTGAGTGTCCCTGGGGCCCAACTAGCCCCCCAGGTACCTACAGTTAGGACCACAGAGCTGAGTTGCAGAGAGGCGTTCCGAGGCCACGCACCTTTTTTTACCTCTCTGCAACGCAACTCTGTTGTGCTTACTGAAGGTACCTGGTGGGCTAGTTGGACGGACCCCCACATTTCTTTAATTAGTGCCCCGGGGAGGTGGCAGTCCCCGGGGCGTGTGGGGGGGCTGGAGCCCCCCACACAGGTAATTTTTTAATAAAAAAAATAAGCCCCGGGTGGTGGCAGTCCCCGGGGCTGCGGGGGGGCCGTGTGCCCCCGCCAGCATTATTTATTTGAAGCCCCGGGGGGTGGCGGTCCCCGGGGCTTAGGGGGCATTAGAGGCCCCCTAAAATATAAACCCACCCCCCGCATGCCCCCGGGACTTGGCCCACCCGGGGGCAAAATACCCTCGAAGCGCTTCGATTTTTTTAAAATCACGGCGGGATCCGCGCACCCTAAGCGCATGCCGCTGATATTTAAAAAAAAAAATGCTTTTTCCTGCCCAGGGGGTCCTTGTGGGACCCCCTGAGCAGACCTAGGGGGTCAGGGTGTTTCTATCCTGCCCCCTTTTTGCATTTTGCGACTTGTTTCTGTGCCTCGCTTCTACCGAGGCACAAAATGGCTGCCAACACTTCCTGATTTGGAGTGTTGACAGCCACTTGACAGCCAATTAGCATGCAGCTCATGATCGGGAGGGTGCGCGGACCCTACGCGGCCATAGATATATATGTGATTTTACTTTTGATTTTCTCAGGAACTACTGAACGGATTTACACCATTTAAGCAAAAGGCACGACTCTGAACCAAGGGCTACCTTTTTACCAAATTTGGTGTAATTCCGTTCAGCAGTTCGGGCTGTAGCTGCGATGAAAGGTTCCTATGGAAAATTGCATGGGGAAAACACGTTTTGGGACCCCCCTTTTTTCTCAGCCCCCCCTTGACGAATCACCCCGAGACTTTCAGGATAGGAGCGTACAGGAGCGGGCCACGAGTTTTGAAAATTTCGCGAAGATTCGTCAACCGGCGCCAAAGTTATTTCAAATAGAATGTTGTGGATTTCCTATGGAAAATGGGTCCTAACTATAACTATCTACTGGCGACCGCCAGTAGATAATATATATTAATATATATATTTACTTTAAAACAATTAATAAACTATTAATTTTAATTTATTGTATAATTTTAAAATGTTATAACAATTTACTCTATATATATATATATATATATATATATATATATATATATATATATATATATATATATATATATATATATATATATGTATATATATATATATATATATATATATATACCAATAACATAAAATCTAATAAAGAAAAAACATTCTATTATAAATTAAAATATTAAACTATTTCAAAATCTTAAATTTACCACTCCAGTGAGTGTAACAGTTGGGAAAGTGTTGGATAGCGGATGGGTAAAAACTACTATTCCCACTGCAGTGAGTGCAACAGTAGGGAAAGTGTTGGATAGTGAACGTGTAAACATTACTATTCACACTCCACTGACTGCAACAATAGGGAAAGTGTTGGATAGCAGAGGGGTAAAAATGAATATTCCCACTCCAGTCAGTGCAACAGTTGGGAAAGTGTTGGATAGCGGATGGGTAAAAACTACTATTCCCACTCCAGTCAGTGCAACAGTAGGGAAAGTGTTGGATAGCAGAGGGGTAAAAATTACTATTCCCATTCCAGTCAGTGCAACAGTAGGGAAAGTGTTGAATAGCGGAGAGGTAAAAATTACTATTCCCACTCCAGTGAGTGCAACAGTAGGGAAAGTGTTGGATTGCAGACAAGTATTAATTAATATTCTCACTCCAGCTAGTTCATAATTAAAAACAAACAAAATATTAAGAACAACAAATATATTTTAAAAAACTAAGGGGCTCATTACGATGGCGGGCGGAAGCACAACCGCCGTGCTGGCGGATGCAAAAACCACCAGTTACCGCCGGCACGCAGCAGTCCACATGCCCGCCCAATTACGATGCGAAAAGCAGGCCAAACACCGCCGGCAAGCCAGCAACACCGTCCGCCATCAAAGTGCGCCCGTTCACGTAGCGGCGCAGCACAACTGACACACACCGTCCGACGAAACACGTCCCGCCCGGCGCATAAATTACGATGCCGCAAACAAACGGCTCCCACGGCCAAGAGACACCGCACGTGAAAGAGAGGCGGTAACACAGACGCAGAGCACGGACAACGAAGAAGCGGCACCCCGGGCATGAATCCAGCACTGCAGGCCCTTCCCATGCTTCTGCTGATGCACCACCAAGGACGCAATGTACCGCGGAGACGCAGGTAGGCACACACACAACAAGTGCACGCAAACAGCGCACACAGTGCAAGGGCGGAAAAGCGGACAACCCCCACCAGCGCGTGTACACTACACATCCACCATTGCATCCACATATGACACACAGGCCAAATCCTAACATCGCGGAACACATGTGTACACACCACCTGGGACTAGGAACCAACCACCCCGTCACGGCCACAAAGCGCCGATGACGCCGCCACACATGCGCACAACGCAAAGGCCAACCGCAGCGCCATGCATGCGTCGCACACAGACACAGGGACACAACCAAGCAGCACACACATCAGCCCCACCCCGAACGCACATGACACGTGACAGGCCGGCCACAGACATGTCCCCAACGCCCAATTCACGGACAACACCCAACGCCACACAACCGACGCACACATGTCAGTGAAGTCACGCAACAGCAGGACACACCCCAGTGTAACAAACATGGCGAAGCACACAGCGGCGGCAACACCAACTAGGAGAAGCAGGGCCCCTTCGGGAAGAGGAACGCCAGTACCACACTGAAAAACCCATACCACCCTGCACATATGAACAAGACACATGAAACGGAACACCAAAGAGCCCGGGGACCGACAACAGGTGGCCCAAGAATAACATCCACACACAAGGCCCAACGCAGAGCGGAAAGGCAGGCTGCCGCCCACACAAGGGAGAGCAGACAGCACTGAATAACCTTCCATTCCAACTCCGAAACCACAGCCCTACGACAGAAGCCGGTGAATACAGCCATTGTCCAAGAATAGACCAACACAGGCATGCCGAGGAGACCGACCACAGGGCAGATAGCGCATATCACAGAAGCACACAACGGACGGGGAAGAAAGAAGAAAACACTCCCCCATGTCGGCCACATGCAAGTTAATTGGAAGGAGTCACACAGCACTGACCTTGAACTGTCTGAGAAGCATGTGGGAAGAGGGCCCGTGTCCTCCAAACAAGCCAACAGAACACAAGTCCTGTCTCCCCACGACTACACAGAGCTCACAGCAACCCCGGAGCGTGCACATTGCAGACTGCACACACAGCCGGAGCACGCCACCTCAACGAACCGCTGCGAAATGGCAACCGCAACACACCTACCCAACTACGCCGAACAGCTCAAGCTGTACAAAACCAACACGATACATACATTGGGATGCGATCTCCTGTCCCTGCTGAACGTAAGTTACCGACTGACTTACCGCATCACATTGTTCAGCTGCGTCATGCCCGTCTTCTACTGTCGGAGGTGTCCCTACCAGCATCCCGTCGAGATATGCCTCTCCAACCCGGCATGTCTGAAGGCGGACCTGCTACCACTACTCCTCCCTCTGGACGCACACGACAGGGCCTGCTCTGCCTATGGGGGCATGGCGTATGTGGCCAACATCGCACGCGCACTGAAATGGGACCACTGTGCCTCCACACGACGGATCATCGAGAACAGCTACATCGAATGTCACCCAGCATGCCCCATCATGGTCCTCCAAGGGACAACTTACGAACAACACCTTGACAGCCACCATCCGCTTCATTGGCTGGCAAACATGTACACCACCAATGACATGGAAGCCCTGCTGGACGGCATCGCATACCTGACAACCTGTAAATACGTCGGACCACAACGCAGGTTCCCCGAGTGACCTATGAAGTCCAACCCCGCACCCATGCTCAGCTTCCGCACGGACTGGCCAGTCACCACCACAACAGCCATACCAAACGACCGGCAACTGTAACCACACCATCAACGACATCGCCATGACATCGGATATGACCGGGACATGCACACTGTTCCCCATCACATCCAGGAACACCGCATGCATCGTGGGAGGCAGTGGCATGGGCTCTGTGTATCGCACCCACATGGACGGAACTGCACGAACAACCAGGACACGACATGGATCCAGCGCCCATGGACACACACACCGCTCAGTGGACATGAATAGGTCGCCTGGAGTCTGTGGGTGCTGCACCCCTCCCACCCCCGCCCGGGAATCCCATACCAGGACCTTTGCATGGACGACAAGTGCATACAACAACAACACGACCCCAGTGACTGTGACATGTCCAGTAACCACCACAGTGCAACAACAAGTGGCACGCCGCTGCATGCACGCAAGCACATGCCCTGATGTCATCTCACATGCACGCGTGCATGAGGAACAACCGCAGCAAACCTGTCACATGGAACTGAGATGGACTGTGCCCATGATGCCGAGCGGTATGGTAGGCTACATGTATACCGTCTGTGTCAAAGTCCGCAGCTCCGCAGCTATACGTAAATGTACATTAGCACAGCCTTGGCCAAGCAGATGTTACCCCACACCCTATCCCATTTGTGATCATGCTCAGTATATCCTCAACATGTATTCCGCTGCCAGTAGTGTCCACTATACTGCATCACAGAGGACAGAAGACTCAATATAATGTTTGAAACCAAAACTGTCTCCGCTGACTCATTTCACAAGTACGAATGAGAGAGGATGAGAGTATGTGAAGTACACGGCAGTCGTGACATGACCATGTAGTCCACTGGTATTGGATGTCAACGCAAATGAGTAGCACTACTGTGGAAGACACACATGTGTCGTGTGAAGTCGTATGGACGCAGTGCTCAGGTGGGTGGGTGCGACGGGTAGATGCGCACATGCCAAGTTGGAGCACGCCGTGTTGGGAGGGGTCATGAACAGTACACCACCGCTTCCCTGGGCATTGTGAGAGGACACCTGTCGGGGGGAGTGAACACGTGTGTGCACAGCAGCCGGGCACACGTACAAAGCGGTACCAGGCGCACCTCAGCCCACCCTCTGTGGACAAGCTGGATCCTGTTGTGCGCCCGCCATGCCCCTTGACAAGGCACACACAGCCCCAGTCGACCAGGTGTAACCCCAACATAGTCAATCCGCACAGGCGATACAGGGCACGGGATGGCAGTGGAGCATGGTGTGTGAGAGGTCTCCTCGCGCTCCTCCTGGTCATATCACGCAGGCAATAGAACCTCAACGTCTAGCATGGCACAAGTCAGATGGAAGTGTAGGGGGACGCACCACAGCACGAGCAGCACTGACGTCACGGGAGGTGGCTCGCACCATCCCATCCATTGCCCATCATACCAACCACGCCACATGCCATTGCGACTAAGTGCAAGCGCGTGCGCCACCACCCCCGAGCCCTCCCCAGAGAGGCCAAAGAGTGAATGTGTGGGCCATCAGCCACAGACGGACGCGGCATGGCCGCAAGGGCAGCCACAGCCACTGGGTGTCGCAGGTGGCGGATCCGGAAGGCGAAGACTGTGATGCATAGTCCATGCAGGCCGGGTCTCCATTTGGGGCACCACGCAGGTGGACGGCGTCCCGCCACACATCATACCCTGGACCCACACATACACTCCTTGCCCTCTCTGGTGCGAGCTTGGGGCTGCCTGTGCAAGCGCTAGCCTCGCAGGTGAGCATGCATATTGGGGGGGCGAGGGGAGGACATGAGGGCTGGCGAGAAGATGACTGTATCACTGTCAGTTAGTACAAGGGATGACCCAGATGTGGAAAGGAAGAGACGTGTCCCGTGTGTACTGCAACTAGTCGCCAATCCAACTACCCCCCATGTCCGGAATGTAAGCCCGCACCTAGGCCCGCCCATCCGCCACATCGAACATACCACCAGCACGACAACCTTCCCATTCGAAACACTGACTGGGGGTGGCGACCAGTGAACAATCATGTGTAGCCTACCCACGCGTACATGTGGGCCCTCCATGATCCATGTCACCTGCGGCAAAGACATGACATGCGCAATGAGGGAAGTGAGGAGAGCTGTCCGCCCCACGCGCAGAAGGTGCATCAGCTCCACAGGCCCAGCAGCGAGTCCAGCAGGGGTCACATGTGCAGGGGCAGCTGTGCCTGGTGTGAAGGCACATGCATATAGACAGCACATCGACCAATGTGTAGTCTGCCCACATCCACAGTCCATCATCATGCGGACATAGGAATTGAACACAGGGCAACACATCTTAGTTGGTGCACCCACCGTGACCAACAATGCGCAATCATCGACGTACCCGCCCTGTGCATGGCCCCCACCCAACGGAGGCACATCCAGTGCCACCATCCCACACACACAAGCCTTCCACGGAACATGCTGTGTCCAATGCTCAGTACAGAGTCAGCGCCCATCTGGTGGATCCTGAACAGGAGACACATGCACACACATGCCAGCTCCCACTATGTACGTCTGCCACCTGGCACGTGCAATGTAACCTCTCACCTGTGACGTGTGACTGCAAGCACACAGCCGTCTTGGCATGGGGCTGTCAATGTGGACACCAGTCAATGTTGCGGGAGCTGTGATCCGTACAGTGCTGTACATAGGGTGCAGTGCTGACACCTACTACTGTCTCATATCCCCTCGTGCCACAGGTCCCACTTGTATTGGCCGCTCAGCCCGTGCCCACATCGTCGTCGTCGTGTGCCACACTCATCCAGCCTCGGAAGCAGTTCCATGCTCAGCAGACACTCATGTTGCCGTGGCGTTGCCGCTTGACGAATATGCAGTCAGTCCCCATCAGCACGCCCCGCAAGTCATTGGGGCCTAGATCCCCATGTGCATGCACATGGCAGTGGTATGTCTCACTTGCCATTGCCATTGTTGGGAGACCTGTGTAAGTGTATTGTGGCCGTGCCGTCCCAGCTTGACAGCTGGGCTGTGGCTCATGTGCTTGCTCAGTCATGTCAGTGATGTGTATGCGAAATTGCTATGTGCCGTGTTGCTTTGACATGTGTCCTCTGCCATTTAACCCAGGCGGAGACCGAACATTGACCGCCCATACCAATTGCTGGCGGACATGGAGGATACTGAGGTCATAAGGAAGTTTCGGCTGGACAGGCCAACCCTGCATCGACTGTGTGCCATGTTAGAGCCCCATCTCCGTCCCCGCAGGGTGTATCCGACTGCTGTCACCCCCACGGCTAAGGTGATGGCCGCCATGCATTTCTTCGCCACTGGGTCATTTCAGCACACAGTGGGCAGTGGAGGAGGGATGTCCCAGCCCATGTTCAGCAAGGTGCTGAGGGATGTACTGGCAGCCATGATGCTGTACCGGAACAGGTACATCAGATTCCCCAGGGCTCGTGAATTGGCGGCAGTGAAGGGTGCATTCTATGCCCTTGGCAGAATCCCACATGTCGTGGGAGCCATTGACTGCACACATGTTGGCCTTGTTCCACCACAGGCCACTGAGCACCTGTACCGCAACAGGAAGCACACGCACTCCCTGAATGTGCAAGTGGTGTGCCTTGCGGACATGGTGATCACCCACGTGTGTGCAAAGTTCCCAGGCTCGGCCCATGACGCACACATAATGTGCAACAGCATCTTGCCACGACTGATGGCCAATCTGCAACAGGATCGTGGCTGTATTGTCGGTGAGTATGTGGAGTGGTGTAGCGTGCTGGTTGTGCGATGCTGTCCCCTGTCCAGTTGGAATAGCAACGGTTCTCTGTGTCCCTCACACCCAGGTGACTCTGCGTATCCGAATGGGGCATGGCTGCTCAGTCCATTGAGGAATCCTCGCACCCCAGCAGACGATCGATACAATGAGGCACATGGGAGGACCAGACGTGTGGTCGAGCGTACCTTTGGCCTCCTCAAGTCCAGGTTCAGGTGCCTGGACCGCACCGGGGTGCACTGGCGTACTCCCCACAGAAGGTGTGCCAGATAGTGGTGGCGTGCTGCATGCTGCACAATCTGGCCATTCGGAAGCAGATCCCCCTCATTGTGGATGACGGAGATCAACCAGGGCCCCAGCCCGCAGACCAGGACAGCTCGAGTGAGGTGGACAGCGGAGAGGAGGAAGCTGGGAATGTGCGCCAGCAGCTCATCGCCCGCTACTTCACTTGACGGTGAGTGTCCATGTACGACGGATGATGTGTCTGTATCTGTGCAGGTGTGTGTGTGCTGTGTCAGGGTGGCCGTATGTTCACTGCGTGCAGTGTGTCAACGCTCCATGGCCAGGGTAGTATGCCACTGTTGGTGACTGTGGCATTGTGCCCTATTGCTCTGTGCGATGTGTGTACATTGCTTGTAGTTGTTGACATGTACTGTGTGATGGGTGTGTGACACACTCATTGAATGTGCTCCTGTTCTGTCTCCCACCCCTAGGTCCCTACAGGTCCTCCGGATTCCATTGCCATGCCACGCATCAGGTGCCTTTCCGCCCAAGGTGGCCGTTGTATTCCGTACAAATAAAACACAGGGCACAAACAGCAGTTAGTGAAAAAGGTGCATTTATTACAAACTGTGACATGTGATTGTGTGTAAGGTGATGACAAAAGTGGTGCGTGCAGTGACAATGAGCTGTCGGTCATGGCTGCGTGAAGCTCAGGGTGTACCCACTGATTCTATGTCCATAGTCCAACACACACATGCCATCCAGATGGCTGTGTGGAGTGGGATCGTAGAGCAAGTCAATGCAGTGGCTGGTCAAGGAAGGCTGGCGGAAGGCTGGCTGGCTGCCTCACTTGCGACTGGAGCGTGCGAAGTCCTCCCGGGAGATCTGTTTCCTCTTCGGACGGCCCCTTCCACGTTTGGGAGGGGGTGTGTGGTGGCGACCTGCTGGTGGTGGGTGAGGTGTGCTCACTGGCTGTGGACGCAGGGGAAGTGGACACTGCTGCCCGACCCTGCGCCCTAGCAGGTGGTGGCGGAGGTGGTGTTGCTGGCCTTGCCTGTGACCCCACCGCCACCACCAGCTGGCCCATGAGGTCCACGAGTTGGTCCATACGGGACACGAATTGGCCCATATGGGCGTCCATGGACCTCAGCACCCCCAGCACCTCCCGCGTGTCTGTAGCAGACCTGGCCCATTGTCCTTGGGCCTCTTCATAGGCCCCAAGGACTCTGGCCATTTGAGGCAGGGCATGGCTCCCAGGGGAGGCTGGCGTTTCCCTGACCCTGCTCCTCCTACCAGTCCTGCTGCCACTGGCCTGCCCACTAGCCACATTGCACACCACGGTCCTCGCTGTGGCTCCCAGGGTGGATCCAGTCGGCCGGGCCACCACCTGCGCTGGGGCTGGTGCCAGCGAAGATGTGGTGGTGGTGGTGGCGGTGGTGGTCGGTGCGGCGATGGTGGCGGTTGCGGCAGTGGTAGTGGCCGCAATGACCGTGGGTGTGGCCGCAACGACAGTGGCAGCAGGGGGCTGGGACTGTTCAGCATCCCTGGATGATGGGTTGGTGGGTAGGAGGGGTCCTGGGGAGCGGCTGGGCCCTGCCACACCAGATGGGCCTGCTTGGTGGTCCGTGTCCGAAGAGGAGGACAGATCCTCCAGATCCGTGTGTCCTCGTTGGGGGCTTGTGGGCTGGCTGTGCTGGCTGCTGTCTCCATCCCCAGCATCCGGCAGTTCGTCACCTGTGGAGAGAATGAGATTTGTTATTGTGTTGCACCTGGCGAAGTATGTATTTGTCGTCTGACATTGGCAGTTCGTGCAATCTCGTACATGGGTTTCCCAGAGGCGTGTGTGTGGCTGTGGCATCTGTAGTTGTGTGTGCTAGGCAATGGGACTGTGTGCTGTGCACATGTGGCATGGGACGGATTGGCCATGCCGATGGGTGTGTTGCTGTGCCCCTACTCATTGTGACTCTGGTGTATGCGGGCTCCTGGCCCATCCTGGGTCTGGTTTGTACTTTGCTTTTGGGGTTCAAATGGAACGCTTAGGAACGCATATGGCAACATGGGGGCCATGCCCCAGATTCGCATTTGGGAGGGGATATGCTTTTGGGGTTCAAATGGAACGCTTAGGAACGCATATGGCAACATGGGGGCCATGCCCCAGATTCGCATTTGGGAGGGGATATGCTTTTGGGGTTCAAATGGAACGCTTAGGAACGCATATGGCAACATGGGGGCCATGCCCCAGATTCGCATTTGGGAGGGGATATGCTTTTGGGGTACATGCTGAGAGCCATGGGTGCCGAACGTGACATGTGTTGTGGCAGCATGACAGTGCATGGTTTGAGGTGTGTGCATGCTTGACATGGCCTGCATATTAGCTGTCTGTTGTGATTACTGGACATGGCATTGGACGCATCGTTATGAGTGAGTGATAGTTGTGTGCCAGCCAACGTATTGCAGTTGTCCCATCTCCTTGGTGTGCGTGCTGCCCTGTGCCATGTGCATCACTGCAGTGCTCGGGGGGTGTGGCCCATGTTGTGTGTTGTTGCTCACAGTGTGTCGTGCGCTTAATTGACTTCTGGCACATGGTTGGTCATGGGCATGTGTCTTAGCGTGACTGCTGTATGTGTGGCAGCTGTGCGGATGACATGCCTTTCATGAGACTGGGGCTGACGGATGGGATGGATGGTATGTTGTATGTGCATGGTGTGTCTGTGAATTTGATGGGTTCAGTGGTGTTCGTGTGCATTTCTGTTGTTCCGCTCTGTTGCGTCTAGTGTTGTTTGTCTTACATAGGCGTAGTTGTGGGGTGTGTGGTTGACAGGCAGTAGGGGCTACATGGACAGGACTTCAATGGTGTTTCGGTTGTGTGTGATGAGTTGCACAGTGGCTGCCGTGTGGGACTATATTCAGTGTGGCTTGTGCATGCAGACGTGGCTCCTTGGGTGTTGCTATGTCTGTGATGGGTCATGTGGGGTGTGAGTCTGTTGTTCATGTCCGTGTGCACATTGTTCACTTGTTCGTGACGGTGGGCGGTGCTGCGTGTTCGTCTGCTACGTGACATGTCCCATGTGTTGGTCGTGTCATGGTCCTCATGCCTCCAGTAATCCAGCCCTGTCCAGTTTCCCACCTGCAAGTTGTTCGTGCGTGCACTGTACTGGATGCCACATGGCTCTAAGCGGGGGTGCTCCATGTTGCAGGTCTGTGGGGGTGGGGGGTGTTGTGGGTCGTGGGGGTGGCTGGACACCCACTGACACCGATTGCTGTGGACCGTGATGTCTGCCTTTCGGCTGTCGTTGTGCACTGCGGTGGCTGACACGTGGCTGTGGGGTGTGGGGGATGCTCCTCCTTGCTGTGCTGTGGGACTGGGGCCTGGTGTGTGTTGTACTTGGGCTGTCCACCGTCCCACCCACTGCACTTTGTGTTCCTGCCACTTACCTGTTACTTGTCGGTTAGTGCAGCTGTGGCGGACACATGGGTGTGGTGGGTGCTCGTTGTGGCGCTTCTGGCATACTTGGGGACCTGTTGGTGGTTACGTGGCTGGCTGAGTGTACACATGTCCCCACGCATCTTACAGTTGTTCGGTTTGGGCTGTGTGTGGTAGTGTCTGTTGCATGTGTGTGTGATGTGTTGTGTATTGTGTGCTGGACATGGGGGTGTTTGTCCCTGGGAGCTGTGGCATGGTAGTTGCGCATGTGAGTACATAGCGGTGTGCTGGTATACATTAGTTTGTACTTACCAGCCTCCACTCCCCTGCTAATCCGGCGAGGATCTCCGGATGTATTACGACTCGCACCTTCTCCTCCCACGCTTTGAAGGTCTTAAAGAGCGCGGGATTCCCTCCGCCAGTGACGGCAGCCAGCTCTCTGTTTTTGCCCTCCTTCTTCTTGACCAGGCTCTTGACGTCAATCCAACGTTTGTTAATCTCGACTCTGTTCCTGGGCAGGGTCCCGACTGCATTGACCTGGTCTACGATCCGGTTCCACATTCTGTTTCTGGTGGCTAGTGGTGTGTGCTGGACCATGTTCCCATAGATTTGTGGGTACACCTTGATGATCTCGTCGACCATGACCGTCAGCTCCATGGGCGTGAACTTGGGCATTCTTTGTGGTGCCATGGTGTTTGTGGTGCTGGTGCGGTGTGTGTTGTGTAATGTGCAGGGGGTTTGTGGTGCCGGTGTTTGGTGGTGGTGGTGGTGGTGGTGGTGTTTGGTGGTGGTGGTGGTGGTGGTGGTGGTGGTTGTGATGTGTGCGTTTCTGTGGTGTGCTGCTGTCCTTGCTGTGTCACTGTGTCCTCTCCTCTCCTCTCTGGTTTGCAATGTAGCAAGGGGTTGTGGTCTGTGGGAGTGCTGCTTTTGTACTCACCTATGTGGGTGTGTCCTCATGGTCTGTTGTTTTCAGGTGTGTTGTGTCTGGGGTTCTGGCCTTTGTATTTTTAGTTTGTCCGGGGGGTGTTTTCGGGATGTGTACTGTGCTTGTGTATTTGTGCGTGCCTTGCCGGTGGACTTGTTGGCCATGTTGTGTGCTATTGGTTTTGTGTGCGGATGGTTTCTGTGCAGGTACGTTGGCGCCATGGCTTCTGCCGTGTCGATTCTCATCGGCGTTGTTTGCGCTGGCGGGCGGTATATTTGTGGTTTTTCCGCGCTCATGGCGGTGCGATCGTAATTTCACGTGCGGTGTGTCGGCCGTGAGGGCGGGCGGTTTTGTGTTGTCGTGCGTGTTTCCGTCCGTGGCGGGCGGTTTGACTCCGACTTGGACGATGGCGGGCGGTATTTTGTGTGTTTTTCCGCCGATGGCGGTTTTCGGTTTGTGTAATCGTAATGGCGTGGTCGGTGTTCAGGCGGTGTGTGCGGGCGGATTTTTGCCGCTTCCATGCCTGGCGGTATTTTTTACGACGGGTATCGTAATGGGCCCCTAAATAAATTAAAAATATATAAATATTAAAATAAAAATATATTTAATATTACAAATTTTAAAAACCAAATAATAATGTTAAATATATATGACAAATACTTACAAATATTACATTAAATAAAATAAAAAATAGTTTTCAAACAAATAAATATTTATAATTAGAAATTATTTAGAAACAAACAAATTAATTATTACATAAATTTACTATTTTTATTTCCTACCCTATAATGCCACACAATTCACAACCCACATCAAAATTTAAAAATGTAATTCCATACTTAACATAATTAATTACAATTAAAAAAATATTATTGGTTGTGGCTTCGACGCCGAATCAAGGTGGCGCCTCTTCCCTGAGCTCCGTCGCAGAGCCTACTTCATTTCTGTAGCCGTCTATGTGCCGCATTCTTGACCGCGAGTGCAGCATTCAACATTCGAATGGCAGCGGTAAGAATTGCTGCCACTTCTTCAACATATAGATGCTTTCTTGGACCCAAATGCTGCGGAGGTGATTTTTTCTTCACAAACGCGAGCGGCCGACATTTTAAACGACGGCGCTCGCATTATTGCTTTCTCTTCATATTTTCTTTCACTTCATTAATCCTTTGGGCATCAATAACTGCCTTCTGTCCCAACTTCATGTGGGAATTATTTCCATGACTGCCATTCCTTATCTTGTCTGATGTAATTGATGAAATTTATTACTAGTGGTTCATCATCAGCCAAATGTTTTTCCTGGGTTCATACTTATATTGACATGCTGCCTTAAATGAATTTTTGGACCTATTGACTTGAGTTTTGAGGTCTGGCATAACAGCATCTGTGCAGCTCTGTGGAAATAGGTTCTCGCAACCACTTACCTCATTGAGCCAGCTCTATCCAGTTCTTATTATCAAAGCACCTATCTCATTATAAAAATGACCAGAGAACTGCATACTTCGACTAAACCGTCTTCTTCAGGCACCAAACCAAAAAGAGCAAAAAATGACCCTCCTTCCCCTATTTTATCATCACACAATCCTGTGTTGGACTCTATCTTAGATGAAGTACGTGGTTTGCAACCTTTCATGCTTACCACAAACAAAAAATTACAACAAATCGAAGACCGCTGGATTGTTATGGAAGGGAAGATGTCTGAGTTGGAGCAACGTGTGGGAGACCTTCAAGACTTATCTACCAAGATTCCTAAGTTGGAACAGGAAATTCAGAAACTTAAATTACACACCGAAGACCTCGAAAATCGCAATAGATGGAATAATCTATGTCTTTATGGTCTTCCGGAGAACATTAAGGGTCCTGATCTCTTGGTCTTCCTGCAGAAGTTCCTCTCAGATCTTCTGGATCTTCCCGCTTCACCACCAGTGAACATCCAGCTTGCACACAATTTAGGGCGTCTTCAACCTCATTCTACCAAACCGCGTGGTATTATAATTCTCTTTCTGGAATTTACTGACTTGATGCGTGTCCTAAAAGCGGCAAAGCTAAAACGTCATCTTATTTGGTCTGGCCACAATTTGTTTATTTCACAAGATGTTTCCAATGCAACCAATGCTCGACATAAGGAATTCTTAGCTCTCCGTCCTCAGATGAGACATTTGAACATTCAATATGGCATTCTTCATCCTTGTCACTCCAAGATCACCTATGAAGGCACCTCCCGATCGTTTGAGGATCCGGCGAAATTGAAAGTTTTCTTGCAAAGCACAATGAGTCATAACATGGAGATTACTCCCAAATATCTTTCTAAATTGTTAACTTTTTTCTTCATCTATTTCTTCTGCCTCTTCTTTGATCTATTTTCTTATATTCTTTTATAAGCATTTTTGTATTCCTAATTAATACCATAGTCATCCTTTATTTTACCTTTCTTTTCTTCGTTCCTTAGCCTAACCCTATGGCTACTTCTTTTGTAACTTCTATAGTTCTTTCATCTGTCGCCGTTCTTGTTTCTGGTGTAAGCATGTTCCCAACTCACTTCCTACACTCTGTACTTCATATCTGGAGCTTTCTCCTTGATCTGTCCTTCTTCTTTTCATCTCATAAATCTTTTCCCTTTTCCTGCCTTCTCTTTTATTCGATATCTCTCTTCATGGTTTTTCCTTATTACTTTTTCTTATATATGTATGAGTGTTTTTTTCTTAACTGTCTCTCTTTTTCCACCACAAATACCGATGTTTTCCACTATTTGATGCTCGATAAACGTTGTCTTTTTGTCTTTTTTATTGGTTCTGCAGTTTGTTGTTCCTGGTCTCGTATGTTTCCCCTCATTCTACAAAATGTTTACCGTTGTCTCATGGAATGTGCGTGGTCTAGGTCATCCCGTCAAGCGTCAAAAGGTATTATCTCATTTATCCAAACTTAATGCACAAGTTGCTTTTTTACAGGAAACTCATTGTAATGATGTGGAATACCTTAAGCTTAAACGTCAATGGTTACTTTTTCTCCTGCTGTTAATCGTCATGGTGGTGTTGCCATCCTATTTTCATAAGTCACGTAATGCGCAAAATTAATCAACTGAATGTGATTCGAATGGGCGATGGGTTTTGGTTGATGTTATTATATGTAAAAAACAAGTTACTCTCTTCAACATTTATGGTCCTGTTAAATCTGACCCCGAATTTTGGCATTGTATTAAATTGAAGCTTTCCTCTATCCCTAACCCTAATATAATTGTTGGCGGTGATTTTAATGATTGGTTAGATCCTTTCTCTGATAGGAAATCCAAGTGTAAATTTAAACCTGACAAAGCTCACAAAGCATTTCAATCTGCCATCTCCTCTTGCCCATTCTATGACGTATGGAGAACATGCAATCCTGACGCTTGTGAATTTACTTTTTTTTCTAATGTTCATCATACTATGTCTCGTATTGATTACAATTTGGTTTCTAAATCATGGCTTCCTTCCATACAATCCTCCGAAATTGGTTCTACTTTTATTTCTGATCATGCTCCTGTGTCTTCTTCCTTTGATATGTTTCTCAATACTTGCAAACAAGGCCGCTGGCGTTTTAATAATTTCCTACTCTCAGACCAAACTTTTATTTTAGAAGCAACCTCTTTATTAATGAATTATTTCAATTTAAACAATCTAAGGATACTTCTGTTCACAACAATTGGGATACTTTTAAAGCTTTTTTTCGAGCCTTCACTATTGCATACTCTGCAAGAAAAAAGAAGTTGCTAAACACAGAATACCACACAGCTCTTAAAAAGATAAAGATGTTAGAACATAATCATTTCTCTTCAAAATCCTCCTCGTGTTTGCAAGAACTGATTAAAGCCAAGTCTGCCTTGAATAAGATTGCTACTGTCGATGCTTGTAATATCCTTCTTAAAATTAAATCTAAATTTCATGGAGGCCAAAATAAGGCAGGGAAAATGTTAATAACAAAACTCTCTCCTCCGACTCTAAAATTATAAATACCTTTGAGTCTTATTATGAACTATTATACACAGAAGATTCTACTCCCCCTGAAAATGATTTTTTATAACCTTTTTCCAGGGAATTCTTAGGCCTCCCTCCATACCAGACGATCTCCTACCACTTGAGAGAGATATTTCTCTCCAAGAGATTACTGATGCTCTTAAATCTTTAAAAAAAGCTAAAGCCCCTGATCCAGATGGGTTCTCCGTTGAACTCCTCTCATCCTTTTCCTCCATTTTTGCCCCTAAATTGCTAGAGGTTTTTAATTCATTTTTATCTAACTCCAAAGCTAGTGGCTCTTTTTTGGAAGCCCTCATTGTTGTTATTCCCAAGCCAGATAAAGATTCTACCCTCTGTAAAAATGTTCGACCTATTTCATTAATTAACTATGATTGTAAAATTTTAGCTAAAATGTTAGCTTCCCGTTTGGAAAACGTTATTCCTCTACTTATTCAGCATGATCAGACTGGTTTTATTAAAGTTAGACTTGCATCTGACAATGCTAGAATGTTCTCTAATATCCTCACCCTCGGGAAGAATTACCCATCAACTCTTGCTGCCCTTTCACTCGATGCTGAAAAAGCTTTTGATCGTATAAACTGGCAATATTTGTTTCATACTCTTCAATGGTTTGGTCATAATTTTATTTCTTATATCAAATTGTTGTGTATTAATCCACGTGCTTGTGTGTTTGTTAATGGCCATTTCTCCCCCTATTTTAAATTACAAAGAGGTACTAGACAGGGTTGTCCTCTCTCCTCTTTACTTTTTCTCCTTTGTTTAGAACCTTTTCTCGAATGCATCAGATATAACTGGTTTCAAACTCAACTCTCATGAAATTAAGCTCTCTGCATATGCTGATGATATCCTAATTTATATCTCCGGCCCCTGCAATTCCCTAGACCCTTTTTTACAAGAGATTGCTTTATATTGTAATGTTTCTGGATATAAACTAAATTTTTCTAAAACTGAGATTTTACCACTAAATTCATCCTGTTGTCGTTATATGTTTGATAAAGCTAACTTTACTTGGTGCCCCCAAAAAATGAACTACTTAGGAATATGGTTTTCCTCCAACATATCTGATACATTAACTTATAATTTCACTGCCTTAAAACTTAAGCTCCAAAAGTTGTTGTCTTCCTGGTCCCCGTTATTTTTGTCCTGGTGCGGCAGGTTAGACACTATTAAAATGATGATTGTCCCTCATGTTCTTTTTATGCTCTCAATGTTACCTTTTAAAATTCCTAACTATCACTTTTCTCAGATTATTTTTATTTGTACTAAATTCCTTTGGAACAATAAACGGGTTTGTATTGCTTTATCTAAATTAATTCAACCAAAATCAGAGGGTGGCGTACGTTTTCCTGATTTTAAGCTATATCATACTGCCTTTTTAATCCGCCAATTTTATGCTATTTCTAAAGAATATCAAGATTTTCCTATACCAACATGGGTTGCTTTTGAACGTTCACTGTTACTTGACTTTTCCTTTCAGGATGTTGTTTCTATGACTAACTGCACTTTCATTTCTAAATACCCTATTTTAAAATATTCACATAATTTACTGCATACCCTTTTTACCCAAGGATCTGACTTTTATCAATCCTTTTTGGCCTCTTCTCTATGGTGTAACAAATGTATTAAATTTCGCCATAAATCTTTTTATTTTAAGCACTGGAGAGAAAAGGGTATTTTTTATGTGCATCATTTGATAGCTAATAATTCCATTTTATCATTCCCTCAACTACAAGAAAAATGTGACCTCCCTGATTCCTGTATTGAACAATATAACACATTATTTCCTGTACTTCAAACGTTTCTGTTGAACAACAATTTTAATTCAGATGTTACTTCAGTTACCCCTGTTTCACTCTTATTTAATATCATTAATGATTCCACTTCAAGGGCTTCTTTTATATATAAAACTTTGTCCTCCCCCATGAATACAAGGAATAAATCCTCTATTGAATTGTTATGGGAAAAGAATCTTTCTCAATAACTTTCTGTTCATCAATGGGATCGAGTGTGGCAAAAGATTTTTAAAACCTCTAAAGCTGCCAAGATTACACAATCCTTATATTTCATATATAACAGAGTGGTTGTCACTTCCCTATTCCTTCATAAAATTGACCATTCTACTTCTCCCCTGTGTCGGTCATGTCTCGCCTCTGAAGGCACTTTGACACATTTACTTTATTTTTGTCCTAGAGTACATGAATTTTGGAAAGCTATATGGTCTAAATGTTTATTGATTTTTTTCATGTAATATTCCTTTCTCTAGTCACAATATTTTTGGGGGGACTATGTCTATTGATTTTGATCATCTCCCTCAAAAACTATTTTATTTGACCTGTTTATTGCCCTTGCTTTTAAAGTTATATTAACTTGTTGGAAAGATAATTCTAAACTATCTTTTTTGATTTGGTGGATTTTAATATGTGATGAACATAGAATAGCTTCTGTCTCTCATTCCTCAATATCTCAAAAGATTAATTCTGATTTATTATGGTTACCTTTTTCTACTTTTCTATCCTCACACTCATCGTTCTCCTAATACTTATATTATATTGTATCTGTTTTATCTCCTCTTTCTTTCTTTTCTTTCTCTTCCCTTTCATCCCTTCCTTCTCTTTCTCTTTCCTTTTTTATATAAAACAAAAATAAAGCGAAATAGAAACATTACTTATGTAATACATACACTTATTATGTTGATGTAATTTATTCTTTCCTAGTTCTCTCCTCTCAATAGTTTTTTAATGTTACAATATTTTTTTTTAGCTATCAAGTATCTTCTTATTCTAAATGATTTTTTTAACTTTATATCGTTATTTATTACATCTCTTTGAACAAATGTAATGTTTTATTACTATGACTGTATCTTCAATAAAAATTATTTAAATATATATATATTATTAATTAAAAAGCAAATTGACACTCATACAAATTAATTAACCTTTCACACTTTACCCCTATAATCTCCACAACCCACAGCTAAAATTAAACTTTAAAAAATCAATTACACAATTGAAACTTATTTAAAATTACAAAACTAATAGTTTTTAACAACTAATTATAAAGTAAGTAAAATTAATTTACTCCCCACCCTTTACCCCTATAAAAGTAAAACCCCCACACAAAAAATATAAACTATTACCCTAATTGAATATTAATTAATTAATTAATATTAATGATCAACTATTTAATAATAAATTAAACATAAACTACTTCCCACCCTTTAACCCTATAAAACCCACAACCCACACTTAAAATTAATAGCAAAATTTCCATATTTAATTTTCAATTAAATAATTAATATTAATTAACAACTAATTATTTATTAATTATACATAAATTACTTCCCACCCTTTACCCCTATAAACCCCTCAACCTGCACCTAAAATTAATTACACAATTTCCATAATTAATTTACAATCAAATAATTAATATAAATTAACAACTAATTAATAATTAATTAAACATAAATTACTTCCCACCCTTTACCCCTATAAATCCGACAACGCGCATCTAAAACTAATTACACAATTTATAAAATTAATTTTCAATCAATTAATTAATATTAATTAACACATAATTATTAATTAATCAAAAATAAATTACTTCCCACTCTTTACCCCATAAACCCCACAACCCGCACCTAAAAAAATGTACACAATTACCATTATTAATTACCAATTAATTAATATTAATTAACAAACAATTAATAATTCATTACAAATAAAATACTTCCCACAATTAACACTATAAAATCGCAATTAAATAACATTAATAAATAAAAAATAATCATTAATTTATTATAATTAAATTACTTTCCACCCTATTTCCCTATAAACCCACAACCCGCTACAGAACTAAAAAACACATTTAATTAAAACAAAATTAATAACTACTAAAAATGTAACACATGTATTAAAAAAATAAACAATACTTATACATAACATAACATTATTGAAAAAATCGATATTTTAAACAACTATGGGGCCGATTCCGATTCGGGCCTGAAATCTCTCCGACCGAGCCGGACCCGGAGAGATTTCCGACCGAATCGGACCCGTGCAGTCCGACCAAACGAGTACGATGCGCACGTATGCCATCGGACTCGAGTCGGTCGGACTCCCATTGAAGTCAATGGGAGCCTGTCGTACAACGCGTACGTGGGCTCACATTGACTCAATGGGTGCGAGGCGAACAAGGGCGCCCCCTACAGCGTGTACGCGGCGAAGCGATTCGCGCCGTACACGCACAGGTAGGGGGACCCATGGGTCCCCCCTGTGTGCGACTCACGCGGCTACGCATACAGGGGGGTCCGACACGGACCCCCAAAGTACAGCTCCGACAGTTCTATCGAGCCAGAGTGCGCGGCTCGGTCGGACTGCTCGCGGCGCGCATCGTACTTACCCGGCCGGGGAACGTCCGTGCGAGTCGGTCGGTGCGGTTAGACCCGGGATCGAGTCGGTCGGAGCGGTCGGGACGCCCGGACGAGTCGGTCGGCGAATACGCATCGTACTCGCTCACTCGGACGCGCGTACGAATCGGTCGGGAAATAGGGCTCCGAATCGGATCCGGTTAAGCCGAATCCGATTCGGAGCCCTACCGGCCGAGATCGGAATCGGCCCCTATATTTTTGCAAACTATAATAATGACTTCTATATTTTTGAAAACGATATTTCCTACCTTAAATTCAATATTCTTGACCACGATATTCTTGCTGTCGAAATTTCTGTGTCACGATATTTCCAACTCGATATTTGTGTAAGTCGACATTTGCAACTCGATATTCTGTCTGAATACCCATTTTACCAACTGTGAAGTATCCGCCTCCTTCTTCCTGAAAACTACCAAATGCATGCCGAGCAAATCTTTTCTAATGGCTGCCACATGACGCTCAGGAAGATATGTCTTTTATGCGCCTTTAGCGCACTCACTGTGCTAAATCCAACTCCTACCAGTTTGTGGATGCAAGTTGGGGGGTGCCCGAGTAGGCCGCTGAGCCATATCTCGAACTGAGCGAGCACATCTACCTTTGAATGAAACATGCTTGAAATTTTCCAAAACTTTCTAAAGAGAACATCATAAACTATGAAGAACGGTAGAATGTGAAGCACGGGTAGTCCGTGACAACGTAGCATATGTCCAATCCACCATTATGTGCAGTGACTGTAATGCACTCATCATACAGCAAACTGAACATCTACTAAGTTCTGACGGAGGATGAACATGGCAAACAGCATTGACCCATAAGTACTATAGTAAATTCAAAGCGAGTGTGGCAGCAATGGATTTGAATCCATGGGTGAAGTTGAAGTCATGACGTGTATCTGTACTACCGTTACTATCTGCCTTCTACCTATGCAATATTCCTGGGAAAGCCCACCTACCGTAAGCTGTTCTAACCTGTTCTTGTGTCTGTCCTCAGAGTCCTGACTAATCCTGTCTAATTGTCAAGTGACCCTATACTAATGCCTTCCATCTCTAGCTACTTGAAGCTCGAGAAAATATTTCTGTCATGCACCATCAATGTTCTCTCTGTGCTAAATTCAACTCCTTCCAGTTTGTGGATGCAAGTTGGGGGGTGTCCAAGTATCCCAGTAGGCCGTATCTCGAACTGAGCTAGCATATCTACCTTTCAAAATAAGGCAAAAATGCTGGGGTATATTGCCTAAGTTCCCTAAATTAATAAGCCAAACAAATGTCTTGTGGGTCTCATTCACTGACACTTTTACTTTGACTGCGTGATAACTCAATTACTAACGTGCATCATACACAATGGTATTGAGAAAGGGTACAGGACACAATATCTTGTATGATGATTGTTTTAATATCTTAAACTAAAGATGTGAAAACAATCTTCATACAAGATATTGTGTCCTGTATCCCTTTTCAATAACATGGTTATGATACAAGTTGATAATTGAGTTTGCACACTCTCAAAACAAGTAGTAATGTTGGTGAATAAGTCCCATTGGATATTTGTTTGACTTAATACGCTTACTACTGTTCTCGATGTCAATGAGGGTGGTCCTTGTGTAGTATACATAAGTTCCCTAACAAGCACTTCAAAATCCAGTCAAGCCTTTAACTTATTGCCAAACAGGGTACCCCATGACAACGTGTTGCATGTTCTGTCCACCAGTATGTGCAGTGTGGAGACTATGATGCACTTGTCAATTGGCGAATAGAACAACTACCACGTTCTGAAAGCAGATAGAGGTGTCTAGAAGTGCATGATTTCCTGAGGAAGAGGAACAAATATTCAGCGGCTGCTTGTCTAGCGAAGGAGTGGCCCACAGACAGTAGGTATCCATTCACACCAATTGAAAAGTTTACCTATGGGCAGCTCCACCTCAGTCAATTTCCCAGTACTTTGCTTTAGTATGACACAACATAAAGCAAGTAGGAAAACAGAAGTCGGGCTTACTTGGGACAGTAAACACAAGCCTCCTTCCTCTTTCCCTGCATCGAGCACACTTTACAATGACGACATGGTTGCTCCTTTTTGGGTGTTGCAGGAATTTTGTCCGCAAAGTGTCGCTCCTGCAGCCTTGCCACGTCCTCCAGCACACATGAAGTGGAGGCTGCTGCTTCTGTAGCAGTGAAACTTTCAATCACAGACAACTGAAAGTCAAGGAAAGACATGAGTCTTCCTGTGGTGGTCTGACGATAAATAACATACCCATTGTATGTTGCCATCTGGATCAGGTGAGTAAACAGTTTCTTATGCCAAGTGCAAGTTTTACGACTCACACTGTATTGTTGAAGAACCTGGTCGTTCTTGTCCACTCCGCCCATGTACTTGTTGTAATCAAGTATACAGGTGTGTTTGTGGACTTCAGCCATCTGACCCCAAACCGTAACGGGGAAGTGCTCTCAATCATGAATTGTAGTGAGCACGTACACATCACACCTATCTGAGAACTTGACTGCGAGCAGTTCGTTGGAACGCAACATAGTGCTCTGAGATTTCTGGAGCTTCTTGCAAACAAGATCCTGCGGGAATCCTTTGCAGAGACAATGAATTGTACCATTGGCCACAGTGCCAGCTTTGTAGAGCTCACTCAGCAGCTCTACTCCTGTATAGAAAGTGTCCACATAAAGGTTATAACCTTTGTGAAGGAGTGGCTGGACAAGCTCCCATACAATCTTTCCTGTGACCCTTAGCGTGGGAAGGTAACCTACAGGGTTTAGAGTTGTGTCCTTCCATGTATACACTCTTAAGCTGTACACATAGCCAGTCGAGCTCTCACACAGCATGTACAGCTTGATGCCATAGCAAGCACGTTATCTCAGATGCTAAGGACTATGAGCAAGGAAGACTGCTCACATTTACTGAGAAATTCGATGCCCCATGCCGTGAACTTTAGAGCAGGAAAAACCGAACAATCATTGTACAAAGGGAGACCTCTGAGTCGGAAGTAACGGACAAAGAGCAATCAGTAGATTAGGGGGTAGATACGGTGCCCTCTAAGCCAACTCCTACTCCTTTTCACGAGGAATTTAACTTGATCAGATAAACCTGGCTCCTTGGCGGCAAAGGGAAACCACTGGAACCACGAGGAAGCGACCAACGAGAAGAGGCGGGTGGAAGCAATACCACCAGCGGCACAAACCGAACCACCAGGAGCAAAAGAGGGACAAGATATCGACAATAGCAGAAAATTTGACAATCATCAACCTGACTCGGAAAGAACTAACTAAGGTGGAGGAATCGTATTTAAATTAGAATTAACCATTTGCCCAAGCAGCAGATTAGAGTACACCCAAACTAGAATTGACCTTTTCAAGTTTTCAAGCAAACTTCACAAGTTAGGGCAGAAAAATGCCAAGATTCCAAAAGTGGCATTTTCAAAATTGTAAATTAAAATCTGACTTTACCATTAAAAAGGATGTTAAATTACAATTAACATTTGTACAATTAATTGAGTGGAAACAATATTTCCCTATCTGGCCCCAAACTGATTTTATTAAATGCAATAAGGTAACCCAGTGTTAAACTAAGGGAGGCATTTGCAATGCAACAGGTCTCGCATTTACCCGAGCTTGAGCTATTGGCATTGTAAATGACAATGCCTTTTATTTATGTTTTGGTTTTTGAAACATAATTAAAACGCATTGTCATTTACGATGCCAATAGCTTAAACTTGCGTAAATGCGAGACCTATTGCATTGCAAATCCTTGTTGTTACCAGTCATTGGCACATGCATTTTCATCCTTGCCTTTTCTTTCGACGTTCCATTTATAACCAAAAAAATATTCCACCAGTTTAACTGCTCATTTTCTGAAGCCAGGACAAGTTACCATGAGTTGTGTCAAATCACTTAGCCTATTCCATGCCACCCTGCCAGATCCCTCCGATCCTCGGGCGTGGAGCTAGCTGCCTGTCGTCCCTCGATTCAGGAAGAAAAGATGGGGTGGCACCTCTTTCTCCCTGCTTGCGGCCAGGGCTGGGAAGGCCCTTCCCTTGAACTTACGCTCAATGAAAGTACGAACACTCTTTCAAATGTGGTCTCAAAACATGGCTGTTTCAACCTGCCTACCAGTAAGTAGGCTGGCTCTTGCTCCAATCTGCTTCTAGTCTGCTTAGCGCCAGGACACCACGAGTAGCCACGCGCTTTACACATTTCTGATTGATTGCACTCTGAAGATAGGATGTGCCTCACAGATCTGTATTTTCTGTTAACTGAGCTATCTGACACATGCGGGTGATCCGTAATCCTTAAAATTCTTACCTGATTTTGCTTCAACCACAGCCATAAATGTTTTCTAATTGAGCATTACTAACCCTAATGCCAGCGGCTCATCATTCCAACGTTTAATCACATTTTGTCTGGCATTGAATGACAGTGGCAAGTAATACATCAAGCATGCCAACAACATGCCATTATGGGGAACTGGTAGCAGGTTACAGAGGCTGTTTCGCACTTTACATTTCCAGGTATCCAGCACTGCACACTGCTTTGTTTATTTATTATCCCTCAGGTCTATCCTGCAGTAGAGGGGAAGCCCATTGACCCACACTAGAGCAGGGATGCCTTTCCCAAATCTCCCCTGGTGGCACCATCTACTATTCTCCCCCAGACTCTTTAATAATCAGGTCACTCTGAAGTTCCCACAATGATGCACTAGCAATACATTTTTAGCTGTTGCCAAAATCAGGAATTAATTGACTGACTACAAGTTACACTGGTTCAGTGTCTGCAAAGCTATCCCTCACACTCCATTCATGCTCCACTCCATGCACAAGATGCAGCTGCATACTGATGCGACAAGTCTGGAGCACATTCCTGGGCTTCGCAGATGACAGCAAAACACTGTGACACCTCGACCAATACCCCTCTTCGACCATGCACAAAGCAGCCACTTAGTTGACAAACAATAACATGCTTTGGGGCCCCATCAAGGAGGAGGGAAGTCCCATAGAAGCGGAACAATGCAATACAAATCCAAAAGCTAGTGTTGGATAAACATCAGCTACATATCCCACAACCTAAGGTTATCCAATGGCAAAACTGCTGGAAGTCTCCAGCATAATCACAAATACACCAGACAACCCGCTTTCCTGGAGGTGGCAGCAGGTTTCTGGCAATCTCTTCCACTGGCACTTTCATCTTTCCTAGTCATGTTTCTGTGAGAAGATTCCTGGGCCTAGTGTTGCAGGGATTCTGCTCATGCATAGAACTATGCGCAGGAAACCAGGACCTTGGTGTATTGTGGTGTACCAAAAAACCCACTCCAGTGCCCAGAACCCCGATCCGACTAGCATTAGTGTCTCATTCGTTCTCCGTACTACAGCAAAACTACCAATGATTAGACAACCTAGAACATGCGACTTAGTAAACTCTCAGGAATAGTGGGAATCAAGAACACCCTTTCATTTTAACTCTCATACCAGTCCACAACATGAGTAATCAGAGACACGGTATAGTTTAAAATGTTTATTTTAATTAACGTGCTCTAAGATGCAGTACTCTCGCCAATACTAACAAAAAGATGCATAAGAATAATACAATCAGCATGGTTACAATTCCGTAAGGCACAAAAGGGGAAATCATATTATAATGACAGTGGAAACAAGATTATAGCGCCGTTACCACCCTCCCCATGCTTGGAGCTAGTTTTAATTAATAATAGAAGAAGACCTCTAGGCTTTGACGGGGGACCCCATACCTCCAAGGTCAGATCGAATGAATCACATCCCAGGACAAGCACAGCTCCTCGATGTTGGAAAGGTTGTCTCCAAATGCCTCCTCATGCATGCAATGCAATATTAAAAGCACCCGAGTTTGAGTTTGAGCAGCTGCGTTTTCTGTTATGTCTATGTGCGTGGGACTAATCAACATGAATTAACAGCATACATTGTTATTCGACCTTGAACACGCTGTGCAGACTGAGGGCACAGAGCGCGCCTAGATATGTAAAAAACAGACAGTTCTCATGTGAAAGAACGCAAGCAGGTTATTTACGAGAGCCATGTAGTGTTGTGTGCAAAAGCGGCAAAAGCAGCAAAATGGCGTTTAAACATATACCTCACTTATGCTAACATAGCAATGTCTGCAGTTAACCCCTTATCCTCACTACACCCTCCCCTTGATCGGGCCAACGGACAAATGAGTCAATAGAACGCAGAGTTCAAGTTCGAGTGAGCAAGAAATAAGTTCAACCATGTCAAATGGGTAAATCAGAAAGGAAATGAAAAAAAAAATTGGGGCGTAAGCCAGCAAACAAAACAAAAAAAAAACTCAGTAAAATTCCTCGACTGATGACGGAAGGCTGCCAAGTTAATCCATCAGTGTATATGAGCAATAAGTTGCAACGGCCTCCAAGAGGAAGTCATTGTTACTGTCAGAAAAGAGAGATGCCATCCAATCAAGCAAGGAGAATGAACATACATGTTCTTCAATGAAGGGAGCCTCTAGCACCATCAGAGGACTAATTGCGTGTTCTTCAAGAAAACTTCTTTGCAGGAAATCATGTGCAGCAGCACAGACATCCCATTCCGCCAACACTCCAAGCGCAGCAGCGCAGGCCATAATCCCAACACCCGAACACTCCAGCTCATGCTCCACAAGAGGACTCATTAGCATTCCGTAATCCGGGTCAGGAGACACCGTGTTGGAGAGACATAAATCCAGTGCCCATTCAAAGGAACATTCCAGGCAGTGGAAGACAGGTTGCACGCAAGTGAAGTATGCTAAACGAAAAGACAATCCATAAGCCACGCTTAGAGTGGCCAGGGGCAGAGTACCGTAGCATTGAAGCATACGACTACGGAGTTGTATCAGCCGGTCTCGGTTGTTTTGCGCCACAGATAGAGCAGCCATTCCGAAGCAGGCAGATCAACAGCAGCACCCCTGCAGCCAAGGCAAGTATTAGTGGGAAGCCGCCGAAGATGCTGGAAAAAATAGAATGAAAAAATGCCGGTATCACACCAAATATAGGGGGTCATTACGATGGTGGTCGGAAAAGCTACCCGACCGCCATGGTAGCGGAAACTCACCGCCTGCCGCTACGGCTAGATTAGGATCCTAGGTAGTAAAAATCCAACCGCGGCGGAAAGGAGACCCGAGAAACCGCCCGTCCCGTGCGGAGAAGCCCGAAACCCGTCCGCGGCGTTCGGAATCGCTGCGGAAACAGCACAAACCACTGCAACAACAGCGGAGACACCGCCATGGAAATTATGATATTCCCGACATGACTGCGGTGCAGAGCGCTGTTTACGACCGCCGCGGTCGACAATAGTGAGGAATAAGAGAGCCCGCGGAAGCGCCGTAGCATAGCCACTGCTGCGTACGCTCCGTGAAAAAAATGGCGGTCTGAAAAAATACACACAACATGCCCACAAAGTGCATCAAGCAAACAAGTCATGCACCCAAAAACACCTAACACAGCCCAAAGACACACCCCCATGGTAAACCCAAAAACTACAAATCCCAGGACGACACACACACCACACCTGCAACCAATACCCCATCCTGACACACCCACATAGCCCAGTATAAATCCAGCCCCCTACCAGACCACAATCCTTTGCAAAACTCCAGAACTGAAGGGACATACACCACAGCTGACAGGAGAGGCAAATCTGCACAACACACACACACACATCACCACCACCACCACCACTTCTACACCTGGACCTTTAACCCCATTGCACATCACACACCATACACATCACCACCACCACCACCACCTCAACACTTGCACCTCAAACACCTTGGCACATCACACACCATGTCACCACAGAAAGTGCCCAAATTCACTGACAGTGAGTTGACGGTCCTGGTAGATGAGATAATCAGGGTAGAACCCCAATTGTTTGGTAACCTGGTACAACAGACACCAGTAGCCACGAGAACGCTAATGTGGAGAAGGATAGTAGATAAGGTAAATGCAGTAGGGACCGTGCCTCGCAATAGAAATGAAATTATGAGGCGCTGGCATGATCTGAAGGCAGTGGTCAAGAAAAATAGAGCCAAGAACCATGAGCTGGCTAACAGGACAGGAAGTGGCCCTCCCGTTCCACTCAAGACATTCACCGAATGGGAGGAGAAGGTGCTTGGCATACTGCATCCAGAGAGTCTCACAGGAATACCCGGGGGAGTGGAGGCTGGTAAGTACAAACAAATGCCTAACATCACACTGACATGTACTGTCTTGCACCACTACAAAGCTATACCTCCCAGGTACAAATGCAGTCATGAGCACCACACTGTCACCAACACATCTCTCACACATTAATCCAACAGTCCCTCAGGTTCACCTCAAAGGTAGCTACAAACATCACCATGGGTACATGTTTACATGCTTCCAGCACTACAACTCCCACCAGGCCCCCTTGTCCTACAGATGCGCAAGATGGAGCCCTGAACCCCCCCCCATGTGGCAGCCATTGCATTGCTCACCTTAACCTAAAAGGTAGGTAGCCATCCTCACAGGGAGGTGTGTGTGTGTGCTTTGGAAGTCTGCACTACAACTCCCACCAGGCCCCTTGTCCTACAGATGTGCAAGATGGAGCCCTGACCCTCCCCCCATGTGGCAGCCATTGCATTGCTCACCTTAACCTAACAGGTAGGTAGCCATCCTCACAGGGATGTGTGTGTGTGCTTTGGAAGTCTGCACTACAACTCCCACCAGGCCCCCTTGTCCTACAGCTGCGCAAGATGGAGCCCTGACCCCCCCCATGTGGCAGCCATTGCATTGCTCACCTTAACCCAACAGGTAGGTAGCCATCCTCACAGGGAGGTGTGTGTGTGTTTTGGAAGTCTGCACTACAACTCCCACCAGGCCCCCTTGTCCTACAGATGCACAAGATGGAGCCCTGAATCCCCCCCCATGTGGCAGCCATTGCATTGCTCACCTTAACCTAACAGGTAGGTAGCCATCCTCACAGGGAGGTGTGTGTGTGTGCTTTGGAAATCTGCACTACAACTCCCACCAGGCCCCCTTGTCCTACAGATGCGCAAGATGGAACCCTGACCCCCCCCCATGTGGCAGCCATTGCATTGCTCACCTTAACCTAACAGGTAGGTAGCCATCCTCACAGGGAGGTGTGTGTGTGTGCTTTGGAAGTCTGCACTACAACTCCCACCAGGCCCCCTTGTCCTACAGATGCGCTAGATGGAGCCCTGAACCCCCCCCATGTGGCAGCCATTGCATTGCTCACCTTAACCCAACAGGTAGGTAGCCATCCTCACAGGGAGGTGTGTGTGTGGTTTGGAAGTCTGCACTACAACTCCCACCAGGCCGCCTTGTCCTACAGCTGCGCAAGATGGAGCACTCCCCACAACCACAACCATGTGGCAGATATTGAATGTGACTCCTCAAACTTACTGGTAGGTAACCATTTCAACTGGGAGTGGTGTGTGGAATTGGTGACACTGCAGTACAACCCACAACAGGCCCACTTCTTCAACAGATCAGCATGATGGAGCACTTGTCCCACTCATAGGCATGTTACGTTTGTTCCCCCGCACATCACACCATACCACTTTGTCCACAGTCACCTACACAAATTATGCTAAACAGTCGTATTGTACTCAGCATGCACAAGTCTCAATGCAAAAATTTCCCACATTGTGTCTACTGTGCCAGGCATCACATACTGCAACACTAACACCTATCATGCTTCCCTGCAGCAGTGTCTGGCAGGTTGGTTATCAAAGTGCTAATCACCCATGTCATACCACAGTGTTGCAATGTAAACAGTGGAGGTGAAGATTACCAAAAAACTCCACTGGACCTGGGACTCACACTGCTAAACTATGCACATCCCAACTGTCTTGCAACAGACCCAGCTGCCACAGTGCTGCACTGAATTGCATAACAAGAGTACCTTGTCTGACTAAAATGCACAAATGTGTCTGCTTGGGACCAGCAATGTGTGTATGGATTGACAATGGTCACATCTCACACTGCCTGTCTGAACAGTGCTGGTATAGTCTGACCCCAAAAGCACACATTGTCTGCACATGGATGACTGTATCTTACAAACACACCACTGTTGATGACAACATGTAAGTGTATGGATGCCCCGGAACAACTGCATCACCAGTACTTTGATCATGTTCTCAGGTCCACAAATCCCATGAAACCATGATAGTGTGGAAATGTTTGCTGGGTGAGATGTTCAACCTGCTGTATGTCACCACAGTGATAGGAGCCCACACCCCATGCCCTATTGTGCCTTCAAATGTTGGGGGAGTGAACCCCACACCCAGATAGTTGGGACAACAGTGATGGTGGGGCCACACCCCATGCCCTAATGTGATGTGAAAAGTTTGGGTACTGAAACCCACACACACCTTCTGCTCACCACAGGCACGTTCCTCCCAAGAATGACTCTTAAGTCACATAGCCATGTCATTGCTCACCTTCACCTCAACCGGTAGGTAGCCATCTTCACACAGAGACGGTGTTGTGGTGTTGGCAAATTGTCCCACAAATCCCACTATGCATGCTGTCCCACCCCTGAGTAGGATGGGCCACTCCACCCCCAATCAGAATCATGTGGCAGGCATTGTATGCCACCCACTCAACTAACAGGTAGCTAACCGCATCTCATAGGTCGGGGTGTGTGGGGGTGGGAAGCTTGCACAACAACTCACACAAGCCCACATGAGCTCCAGCCCCCAAGACTGATAACATCCTCGCACTAAGATGCATGTGTCAGTCATTGCAATGTCCACTTCCAAATCACTGGTAGGTAGACATATCATGCTGACTTGTCCCACACTGGACCAAGATGGAAGCCTTCCTCACACACACAGAGAGGTCTTACAAATACTAACCCTGGGCAAAGCACTACGCTACGCTCGCGTAGTTTGCGAAGTTTGCGCTACTTCGCACAACGCGAATTGCACGTAGCACAGTGCAAACACGCGTAGCGTAGCGTAGCGTAGTGCAGCGGTCATTTTTAGCTTGCTCGCGGTCCTCAACGTCAAGTTGGCGACCGCGAGCAAGCAAAATGACATCCTGGCGAGATTCTCAACGCAGGGAGGTCAGGTTTCTCATTGCGAGTGGTCGCGTATGCTCGCGACCGCTCGCGATGAGAAACTACCAGTTCGCGTTGAGAAAGCTGCCGCTCGAGTAAAAATCTACTCGAGCGGCAGTCAAAGACAGCTCGCACTGTGCAAGATGCCGTTTTCAATGATTGCACAGTGCGGACAAGCATCCGGCACTGTGCAATCATTGCGAACAGTGCACTACGCAGTTCGCGTAGTGCTACGCGTAGCTCGCGTAGTGCGAACTGCACTTTGCGTAGCTTCGCGTAGCGCTACTTCGCGAACTACGCCCAGGCTTAACAAATACAAGCACAAAACAGCAAACAGAACATATCACCAGCCACTACATGCAGCCAGATATGCCTCACGACAAGCATGGTGGCCTAGGACACCAGGCCTCACATTGCACAACTGCACACCCAGATAGCATTGGCCACTATAGTGTGCATACACCTAAGCAAATGAAACCATGACAGCAACCAAAGTGTGACATTCAGATCCACATGTAGATGTAACTCAGTGCACAACCCTGCACACCACTGCATGCCATCTGAAAATGGCAGGGGTCCAGACCAGCAATGACCAAATGAAAGCAAAGAAAGCATGGCTGGAAGTGCAAATACAGATATGTACACCACATGCCAAAGGTATGGATGCAACTACAATGTTCCCCCAATGTGCAGATAAAATGGCTGCAAGGGCACAACAAGTGACATACATGCGTAACAGGATCACATATGATTAAACACTCACTAGATGCCAACATGAACCTGTCAATGTAAAAAATGTAAATTGTGCATGTCATGTCTTGCCAACTCCCAATATGGACGAGTAATGCTTGTACCTCAACAGCTTGTAAAGCATCACTGGATGTCAGTAACTGCAAATTAGATCAGTGAACAACTGCTGGATGTACAAACAGTTGATGTAACAGTGCGAACAGAAGCTTTGCTGGTTGCAACACAATGACCATTTCTCATCTGACCCACAGGTGACCAAGACTCACTGCAGAGGACGACACCACCAACCTGCAGAGCCAGTCCCCCAACCCGGAACAGAGACTACTGGATGAAGACTCCCTGGATTCCTTGGATGAGGAGCCCCAAGCCAGCACATCTGTTGTGGCAGGCCGCAACCAGGCCCAGGCACCCATTGTCCCCACAACCACATCTGCTGCAACAAATGACCTTCCCCAGACAGCTGTTGTCACGGCCTGTGTGGCAACCACTACCACCACCACCACAGGTGCCCGCAACACACTCCCTGCCCCAGGTGATGAGCACCCCACGACATCTACTGAGGAGGCCAGGGAGAGGATGCAGCGGAGCAATGTGGGGAGCCAACAGGCCCGTGGCAGCAGTGTAGGTGGGAGGGGCAGGCTCATGCAGAGGGGAACTGAGCCTGGGATGGAAGCCCTGTCCCACATCAACAGAGTCCTTGGGAAATACGAACAGGCCCAGGGACGAATGGGCCGGTCTGAGGAAGATTCTCAGGAGCTCCTCCTGCTGATGAGGTCCATGGACACCCGCATGGGACAAATTTTGGACCTCTTTGGGCAGCAAGTGGTGATTCTGAGGGACAGGCCAGCGCAACATTCAACATCTCTGCCTCCCCTGATGGGCAGCAGGATGACAGTTCGTCATCCTCCCCTGCGTCCACAGAGGGGGTGAGTCCTCAGACACCACTGCCCCTGCAGCACAGGCCCCTCCAGTCAAGTGCAAAGGGGCCGTCCAAGGAAAGGCCAGGAGGCATCACGTGCCAAAGCACCTGCCAAAGGCAAGTCCCGGAGCCAGCCATGATGGCAGACCACTGCACCACTGCATTTACCTTTTGGACTATCCTTCCCCACACTGCCATGTGAATGGCATCTGTCTGTTGGACTGGGTCTCCACATCACTGTGGTGACTACTCAATTATCTCATCTACCATGACCGTCAACTCATTTCTTCAAATTCCCCCATGTACATTTTCTCGACCCTCACATGTCACAATTGTAAATAAATACACCTTACACACATGTTGTTGTGTCTGCTCCGTCTTTAATACAGGATGTGCAACCTTCACCGGGATGTAAATGTCCCAGGGAAATGGAATGTAGGTAGGCAAGGAGAGGCTGAAGGGACCTAGGAAAAACATTAGAACAAGAGTCACTTGTTTTGGTGTGGCATCACACACATCACACAACACTTGTCAACAAGGTACTCCAATCTTCACACATTACAAAGAGCAACAGTTGCCATGGAGACATCCTGTATCTGTCAAACTACCCTATCCCACAAACATTGCCAACCAGCAAGGAGTGAACACAAGGCTGCAGTCACCAAGCTCACATACACCCTCACAGCAACTGCAACACCATCAGACCATGTGTCCCTCCTACATCGTCACTCACCTTCAAGTGAAGTAGCGGTTGATGAGCTGTTGACGCATGTCGACACCTTCCTCCTCTCCACTGTCCTCGTCACTGGACCCGGGTTGGTTTGCAGGCGGGGGCCTTGGCTGCTCATCATCATCCAGGATCAGGGGTATTGCCTTGCGAATGGCCAGGTTGTGGAGCATGCAGCATGCCACGACTATCTGACACACCTTCCTTGGCGAGTACATCAGGGCACCTCCGGTACGGTCCAGGCAGCGAAATCGTGACTTTAGGAGACCAAATGTACGCTCTATTACACGACGTGTCCTCCCATGGGCATCATTATATCGCACATCAGCTGCTGTCACAGGATTCCGCAGTGGGCTCAGCAACCATGGACGGTTAGGATATGCAGAGTCACCTGGGTGTGAGAAACACAGATTAACCTTGATGTTCCACAATGCCACAGGACAGCATGTCACACACACACCACTCTACTCCACTATGCATACTCACCCACAAGCCATGCACGCTCAAGAAGCAGATTGGCCATCAGCTGCGGGACGATGCTGCTGCGCATGATGTGCGAATCATGGGCTGACCCGGGATACCTGGCACACACGTGGGAGATGATCATGTCCGCCCGGCACACCACTTGAACATTTGCTGAGTGGTAATGCTTCCGATTTCTGTAAACTTGCTCACGTGCCTGTGGTGGCACAAGCCCAACATGTGTGCAATCAATGGCACCAACAACATGGGGGATGTGTCCAAGGGCATAAAAATCTCCCTTCACAGCCACCAACTCTGGCCCCCTGGGGAATTGAATGTATCTGTCCTTGTAGTTCATCATAGCTGACAGTACATCCCTCAGCACCATGCTGAACATCGGTTGTGAAATCCCACGTGCGCTTGCTACCGTGTGCTGGAATGAGCCTGTCGCAAAGAAATGCAGGCACGCCATCACCTTTGAAGTCGCAGTGAAAGCTGTTGGATATGTGCGACGTGGCTGCAGGTGGGGCTCCAATATGGCACATAGGTTTTGTAGGGAAACTCTATCCAGCCTGAATTTGCGGATGATATCTTCATTCTCCATGTCAGCCAGCACTGTGAATGGACGATGGATATTGGGCCTCCTCCTAGGTCAGATGAAAGTGCACATATGTCAATGAAACACACCATGAGATGTACAGGACATTTCACATTTCTACAGACACATTGCCAAATGTTACAGACTGCACCATCAACCAACAGAGCACTGCACAAGTCGGTACACATCAGGCACACTACTCGTACACTTGTCCCCTTACCCGCAGCAATGATCTGTGCACACCTCCTGCTCATTGGCATGCACAGTGGGATATGGCACCACATGTGTGTGCACACCTGTGAGTATTAACCCCAGCATATGTGTCAAACTACAATACTACCCTAGCACACCATGCTGCTGTCCATGATACACCTCCCAACACAGGTTGCACATGGCACACATCAAGTACACACTGACCACAGCCTGAGCGTGGTGAACACGTGTGTGATTGTGCAGTAGACAATGTGACAGTCAATGATGCCCCTAGTTCACACAATGAGACAGCATTGTGCGTTACATTGCACCTACACACATTGACCATTAGCTACATATGCTATGCAACACAAAAACTGTACAGTCTACATGCCCTTACACATCACATGTGACATGTGCGTGTGTATGTTCGTTGTTCGTAGCGCTAGGATGCCTGAGGGTAGCTTTCGCGCTTAATAAATGGTCATTTCATTTCATTTCATTATGTGTCAATGCAATTTATCACATACACATATATGGCATGTGTAGGTGACATGGAGTTAAATGTCCCATTCGTTATGTTGGCCTCATGAGGGTCCTTCAATGTTGGAGACACTGGGCACTGTTCATGTTGGGCTATGGATAGAGATGGATGACTCCATATGTGCAGCAAACCTGCTCCGCAAGTCCACGGACGGTCACTACAGGCACTGTATGGCACCCATCTGGCGGTGCCTACCGCCTGGCCCCTGCGGACTGTCACCGCCAATACCCCAGACACGATCGCGGTAGTCTCAGCCATATCTACATGTGTATATGGCGGTTGGCATGCACCGCTACCCAGCTCACGTTCACTACAGGCACTGTATGGCACCCATATGGGGGTGCCTACCGCCTGGCCCCTGCGGACTGTCACCGCCACTACCCCAGACACGATCGCGGTAGTCTCAGCCATATCTACATGTGTATATGGCGGTTGGCATGCACCGCTACCCAGCTCACGGTCACTACAGGCACTGTATGGCACCCATATGGCGGTGCCTACCACCTGGCCCCTGCGGACTGTCACCGCCAATACCCCAGACACGATTGCGGTAGTCTCAGCCATATCTACATGTGTATATGGCGGTTGGCATGCACCGCTACCCAGCTCACGGTCACTACAGGCACTGTATGGCACCCATATGGCGGTGCCTACCGCCTGGCCCCTGCGGACTGTCACCGCCAATACCCCAGACACGATCGCGGTAGTCTCAGCCATATCTACATGTGTTTATGGCGGTTGCCATGCACCGCTACCCAGCTCACAGTCACTACAGGCACTGTATGGCACCCATATGGCGGTGCCTACCACCTGGCCCCTGCGGACTGTCACCGCCATGGACCATGCCCTGGCAGCCAATGGGAAGCACCCTCGCGGTAGCCTGATGCAATTTTGAAGATAGCAGTAGGCGTGTTCCGCAACCTCGTAGCCAGTCATTGGAAGCATTCAAAAGATGCACCACCGCGGTAGCGCGCGCCTGGCCCCTGCGGTGTATCACCGCCATGGTCCATGCCCTTGCAGCCAATGGGACGCACAGTAGCGGTTGCTTCATATGGCTTTGAAAATCGCGGTAGGCGTGCACCGCCACCGCGGAGGCGGACATTGGATGATTTTAAAAATAGCAGACCTGGTACACCAATTGCAGCGGCGTGGGACCACTGACACAGCCCCAGGGGCCTATATATGTGTGAGAGGGTGCCCCACATTTCCACTGCTACCAGGGACTGCTGCCTGCCACCCTCCACCTGCTGCTGCTGCCTCCAGGGACTGCTGCCTGCCACCCTCCACCTGCTGCTGCTGCCTCCAGGGACTGCTGCCTGCCACCCTCCACCTGCTGCTGCTGCCTCCAGGGACTGCTGCCTGCCACCCTCCACCTGCTGCTGCTGTCTCCAGGGACTGCTGCCTGCCACCCCTGAATTCCACCTGCTGCTGCTGCCACCTGTCCACAGTGATGTCGAGGACACAGAAGATCCGGGCCAGTCCCTTCACCAGCGAGGAGCTGGATGTCCTGGTGGACGGGGTGCTTGCACAGTACCCAAGGCTCTACGGTGCCCCTAATATTGTGGTAAGTCTCCAACAATGTGAGTGAGAGTGCAGGGGGGGCACACGTGAGGTGGAGGTGCTGCAGTATGTGTCAGTGAGTGTGGGGCTCTGACATGCACTGCATAGCATGTTTTCTCCAGGGGGAAGGGCTGTGTACCCTCTTTCACACGTTTCCCTGCATGCCCATCCAGATTTGAGGGACATGTATTGTCCTGTCAGCCATACAGTGAATCAGCAAATTGGTAATGCAGGAGTCAGGCCAGTGATTGCTTGTGTGAATGGCTGTGTGGGTCCCAAATGTCCCTCTCAGTGTCAGCCCACCTGGCCTGCATGGTCGCCGCCCAATTCCCACAAGTACACATCACTGCATGTACAGTGTGTTCCATGTGTCTTTTGTTCACACATCTTCATCAAAGAGCCATCTCAGCCCTGTAGATTGCACACGACAAGCCTTGTGACAAGGGTGTGTGTATGAGAGTTGATGTCACTGTATGTGAGCTCCATGACACAGTGAGCCATTCACAGGGCTAGGACATTGGGGGCTGTGCAGTGTTGGACACAGTGAGTCCACCAAAAACCATGTGTTGCTATCTAATCTATGTGTTGCTCTAGCTAACAGCGTACAGTAGATGTGGGCAGACTACACATTGCTTGATGTGCTGGCATCCTGCATGTGAATGGGATGTAGGGGTACTGTGTCCACCCTCCCACCTTCATGGATTCACGTGTGGTTCTCCAATGCCGTTGTACCATGTGCCATACATTTTTGGCTCTGTTACACATATCTGTTGATTTGGGATGAGTGAGTATCGTGCCACTGTTTTGAGAGATTTTGGTAGTATACACTGTGTCACTGATGTATTACCCCTCTTGTCTCCCATGCCTGCAGCTGAAAGTCCACTAGCGTAAAGCCGTGTGGAGGGCCATTGCCTCCAAGGTGCGTGATCTGGGTGTGTCAAACCGACGGCGCAGCCACTGTCATAAAAGGTGGGACGACATCTGTCGGCTGAGCAAGAACGTGGCCGAGATGACGCTGGGGCTGCTCCCTCGGAGCGGCAGGTTGGCCCGACGCACCATGACACCACTAATGGCCCGCATCTTGGCCGTAACACAGCCTGAGTTGGATGCACAATTGAAGGAGCATCATCAGCAAGCTAGGGGTGAGTATTTGTTGACGGGTGGCTTTGGCATGGCTGCATGTGTCCACAGATTGGACAAACTCTGAGCTATGTGAAGTTGGTAGTGTGATGCAGTGGATTGTAAGTGGAGTCTGTGCTGGGTGCATCTGACATGCATTTGTCCCACCTGTACTCACTGATGTGATCTGCGCAATGTGCATTGACATTGCAATCAAAGCTGTGGCATTCAGGTACCTTGTGCAGTGGGGTACTGTGTGAATTCATATTGCTGGTGACGGTAGTGTGCCTAATCTGGGTGTGTTTCAATCAATGCGTGCAATGCCTGACAGCAGATTTCAGCTGCTACAACTTCTGAGGACAATGTGCTACAGTACTTGTGCCTGTGCAAGCAACATGGTGGCTGGCATGCGCTAATGGCCATTGTGGGCTATTATGTTGTGGTCTGTGTGTGTGTGCTCCCCTACTGCTCCATCCATGTACGTAATTGACACCATGTTGTGGTGTTCATCCTTGCCATCCTCAGCACCCTGTGTGGTCAGAGAGATTTTTGTGCCTGTGTCTGAAGTGGGCCACAGGCAGGATGGTGTGCTGTGTGAGTCACCGGGATCACTTATGGCTGGATTTGTTCTTTACATGCACTGTTGGGTTGATAATTGAGGTGGCAATGTAGATTTAGTCAGGGTGATGTGCAACGTGGATAACACATCTTCTTGAATGGTGATTTACTTGCACAATTTACTTCAGTTGATGCCACTCCACTAACACTACATCTCTCTCCCATGTAGCATCTCCTGTGTGCCCTGAGGGACAGGGGACGGACACCAGCGGTGAGGCATCCAGTGCAACAGCCGCACCGGAGCAGAGTGACACAGATGTGACCAGCGCCGAGGAGGGGGACAGGAGTCTGCTGGAGGAATCACAACCCGAGACGCAAAGCTCTACGTCATCTGACGCCAGCGGTGACGCATCCATGTTGGGGGCCACAGGGAACGGGGACTCTGCCTCCTCTTCCGCCACACAGAGTCCAGTGCCCAGCCTCCCATCTACTTCCACTGGTGCTGCCCGTGTTCGCACAAGTCAAAAGGGGAGAGTGTCCTTCACCCCAGGCACTGCTGCCCCGGCCCATGTCAGCCCTGCAGCCCTCAGTGCTGAGTCAGTAGAGCTATTGCGCCAGCTGTGTGTGGGGCAGACAGCTCTCCTCAATGCCTTCCTAGACCACGATAAAAAGTTGGGCCAGGTGATAGCTTTCATGGAGGGCATACATTCGGATGTGGGTGGGCTACACCGGACTGTGCAGTCATTGTCCTCAACAGTGATGGCAGCCCTGCAACAGGCACATTCTCAGGGAGCAGCTCCTGTCCCTTTGTCCACCCCCCTGTCACTGTGCACCTCTGACGACAGTGACAATGCTCAACAGACCCCAAAGTCCAGATACAGCACATGCAGCACACAGCAGCAGCAACAGCCCAAACGGTCCAGGCCGCAGACACCATCCCCACAGAAAACTAAGACCACCCCGGAGCACAGAGAGAAAAGCCCGTCAGGTGACACCAAGGGCCAGAGGGGCAAGAAACAGGCCTCAGGGTCACAGGCCTCAGAGTCATCCCCCGCAAAGGACTCTCCTGTCCCAAGGACCACTCGCAAAGCAAAGTAGGCAGTTTCCCTGCCCACTGAGGAGGTGTTACCTGCAAGGCTTACACTGGATGAGGGCCCTATGGCTGACCACCCACAACCTCCACTCCCATCCCGAGCCCTGTGAAGCAGGCACAAGGGGGCACTGTAGGGGTTAAACATAGTAGAAAGGGTTTGGAAGGGCGGAGGCAAGCCCCAGGGAAGCGCACAGCTGGATCCAGCATGTCCCCAGAGGGGGCCCCAGAGTCAGCACTAGGAGCAGGTTTGGTGGTGGGGTTACCTGTTGTGGCCACACCAGTTCCCATTAGTCCCCACACAGGGAAGCCTTTCAGGATCCCCAAAAAGTGGAAAGGCACCCCTCCAGAATCTCCTGCACACACTGTGTCTCACCACAGCATCAGTCCACCTCCCCGTGCCACCACCCCACCTGGTCCAAGCAGCCCTCCAGCTTCCCAAGCCAGAGATGTCTCTTCCACAGATGTTCCTCACACTCCCCGGGGCAGTCCTCCTACTGACCACGACACACAGTCACCTCCAAGTCTGACAAACAGCCACATCTGAGTGGTAGTCACCCTCACACACCTGTCGGTCCACAGCGGTGTCTGTGATGCCCATTGTTATCCCCATGACTCTGTTGCTGAGCATGGCATGGTATATTCGCACACATTCGCTGTGCAGCTTCTGACGTGACTACTCTGCACATTGTACTTGCCTTGTGGTTCACTGCTATTTGCACCCTGCCTGTGCAGCTTCTCATGGACTTCACCTGCACATTGGACTGGCCACTTGCCTTGTTGCTCACTACTGTTTGCCCCCTGCCTGTGCAGCTTCTGATGTGACTACTCTGCACATTGTACTTGCCTTGTGGTTCACTGCTGTTTGCACCCTGCCTGTGCAGCTTCTCATGGACTTCACCTGCACATTGGACTGGCCACTGGCCTTGTTGCTCACTTCTGTTTGCCCCTGCCTGTGCAGCTTCTGATGTGACTACTCTGCACATTGTACTTGCCTTGTGGTTCACTGCTGTTTGCACCCTGCCTGTGCAGCTTCTCATGGACTTCACCTGCACATTGCACTGGCCTTGTTGCTCACTACTGTTTGCCCCCTGCCTGTGCATCTTCTGATGTGACTACTCTGCACATTGAACTTGCCTTGTTGATCACTACTGTTTGCCCCTGCCTGTGCAGCTTCTGATGTGACTACTCTGCACATTGTACTTGCCTTGTTGTTCACTACTGTTTGCCCCCTGCCTGTGCAGCTTCTGATGTGACTACTCTGCACATTGTACTAGCCTTGTTGATCACTACTGTTTTCCCCCTGCCTGTGCAGCTTCTGATGTGACTACTCTGTACATTGTAGTGGCCACTGGTCCTGCAGTTGCCCACATTTGTTATCTATCTATGTACAAGTGTGAATAAAGACAGTTGTTCCTGTTGTCAGTTCTGTCAGTGTAATTTCTCAATAAAACTGTTTCTGTGTGTGCATGGTTTACTGTGTCACATGCTCAGTATGGCACTTCAACATTGGCAATGGGTTGTCTCACGTTTCCATGTTTTTGCAGGGGTGACAGGGACTTCAATTCTTCCTGACTCTTATACTTGTGGGTGCAGTGAAGGTGGTTTTTGAAAATGTTCTTGTTGTCATCATCCTTCTTTGTCCATGTTGTCTATGGTGTAGACATGTCATGTTTGGAGGCAATGTCAGCACAGGGTGGGAGTTTATGCACAGGCTTTCATGCAGGTTGGCACGGGTCATGGTGTCTGTGTGAGCTTACTTACTGTGTGCCCAGGAGTGTATGTGTACGGTCCTCTTGTGGTGGTCAGTAATCCTGGTCCCATGCCTTACTTCCAAAGTGTACACTTTGGTGGTGGAGAAGTGTGTGGTGTGAAGGGGTGACTTTGTGGTGACTCTTGATGTGTGTGCACCTGCATTGTCAACTACACCCATGTGTCACCCTGGAGTGGTGTGCGTGTATGTGTACTTGTTGTGCCCTGCAATTGTGATTTGGTGCACATGGGAGTGTTGTGGGCTGCTGGTGTGAGAGGGGGGATGTGTGACGTATCCTACTTGTGCTTCTCAATCATGGAGTGTGTGAATGGGGCCTGTGTGTTGTGGTGCAGAGATGCTCTTGTCAGGTAATTGCATACCTATGTGTGTCTGTTCAGTATTTGACTTCATGGCCTTCCTCTCATCCCTGTGCCTTGACATGGGTGGCCTTGCTGTCTCCCTGAGTTGTTGAATTGAGGTGCTTGTGTTTTGGGTTGACTCACTGTGGCAGCCATGTGTGATTTGATGGGCTGTGGGTGTTCTCAGAGGTCTGTTGTCTTGCATGTGATGTACACATGCTTGATAGTTGTGTCCTTGTCCTTCCCTTTGTGGGCACATCACTTTAGCTTTCATGTATGTTGTCCTCCATTGCTGCTAGCATGTGGTCTGTGTATGTGGCTGTGAGGCAGGGTAGGGTGTGTCTGTGTAAGTTGGTAGGCTGTGTGTGCAGTGAATTGTTTGATCATCAATATGTGTGTGTGTGTACATTTTGTGCTGGAGCTCAGTGTTCTGGGCATGTGTGTGGTGTTGTTGTGGTGTGTGTGTTGGCTGGGACCTGGCCTTCTGTGGTATGTGTTCCTGTGCAACAACTCCTGCTGTGGCTATCTCTGCAGTTGTTAGGGATGTGGGGCAGGGTGTGTATTCACTTGTGTTGTTGTTGTGCAGGAGTGGCACATGGCAGGCACATGATATGTACCTTCAGGGAGAGGGCTAGTGTGTTGTGTTTTGAGTGGTGGTTGTGTGTTGTTTGTACAGTGGCCATGGCTGGCGCTGGCACTGGCCTCTGCGTTGTGTGCATGTTTTCCTGCACACTGACCGCGCCGGTGACGACACCGGGACATTTGTTCATGATCGCGGAACATGGGTAGCCAGGATGTGGCGAGGTGTTTTTGTGAGAGGTGGGACATGTGTGGATGCAGTGATGGCTGTGTGTCTGTCCCCACAGGGGTGTCTGGTGTGGACATGCACCGTTTTCAAAGCCTTGACTTGTGTATTGTGTTGCATGCACAGTTGTGTGTGTACGTACCTGCGGCGGCGTCCGCGTCGTTCAATGTCTTGCAGGTGGTGTATCATATACAGCACTGGAAAGGCGTGTAGAGCTGGATCCATCGCGGTGTGGTCCGGGTGTCTATTTTCTTGCTCCTCTGTGGTGTCTCCGCCGTCTTTGGCTATACGGTTGCTCCGCCGCGGTGTGCTGCCCTTTTTCCGGCATCATGATTTGTTCGGCGGACGGGACGTCATTCCGCACAGCGGTTAGTGCTTATTGGCTCACTCCGCCGCACTGGCGGGTGCACTTTGATGGCAGTCGGCGTCACACCGCAGCGGACGGGAAATGGCTCTGTCTAGACATGCTAATATTGCGGGCGTGAAGACCGCTGCCGGTGCGCGGTAAATGGCGTTTTCTCCCACCGCCAGCATCGCGGAGGTGCATCCGCCAGTCATCGTAATGGACCCCATAGTTTGGAATGAAATCACAAGGCCGGAGCCCACAAGTTTAAAAAAATGGGCCAAGCCTGAAGTAGTAGAGGCCTTGAAAATGGTATGGATCAAGGCACCAAAATGAAGTGGGAGATCAGTATTTAAAATCTCCTGCACCTCTGTGCGGGTATTAGCCACGTGAAGGATGAATGTTTCACGGGAAGATGTGAGCGCAACTTCTTTTTGGGACAATAGTGCTCTTATTCTGCTCAATTTATTGAGCTCTGCTTTCAAGGTCGGAATGGAAGGCCAAATTGAGATGTCAAGCCTCCCGTGTGGGGGTGGAAAAAGCACATTTTTACAGCAAACTACACGTTGTGAGACAGTTACAATGTAAGGGATGCCAGCCAGCATGCCGCAGCAAGCTTCATTATTTACAAGCAAATAGCTACCGTTTGCAAGCAGTGTGAATGTAGGTGTGATAGCTGGCACTGGATTACCCTTTAAAATACAAGCTAAATTCGGTGCTTGTAAATTACAAGCGCCGTGCAATTGTATATTCTTACACACAAGAGAGTGATCTGGTGAGGAATCACAGGATTCCCCAGTCAAGTACACTTCTTTGCCATCCCATAGGCATCTGTATGTGAAAGGCAAAGACCACACTTCGTGGAGATAAGCACTACCCAGGGGTTCATACCGTCCTAGGGCATAATGTTTCATACACAAACTAAATTTAAACAGGGAAAATGGTAAAGTTATCCCCCCATGGATGAGCCAGACAGCAGAATCGGTTTCAGCTACTGAAATGGGTAAAGGTTCTAACTTTTCAATGTGTAACAGACGGTATGCTGCATCCTTCATGGACATAAACTGTTGTTTATCTGTCAGGTTAAAAGGCAAAAATAAAGATGACGTGTTCATATAGTCCCAAGGAACCTTACCCATCTTAAGTGTCTGTAAAGTCCAAGCAAACTGCATGATTGAACGCAATTGATTTTGATCATGGTACAAAACAGAAACTTCATCATGAACAATATCCACAACAGATGAAACAATATTGTCTAATGTGTAAATGCGGGAGGAAAGTGTGTTAATGCTATTATCAACGACTGCAAGCACCTTTTCAATATTGGCTTGGTCTATTGCCCTTAGACGTGAAGCTGCTTCAATTTGGGACAGCTTCCAAACTTCATTGTAATTAGCATACAGAAATCTTTTCGATCTAGCACCTGCGGGCCCTTTAACAAAATCTGTTAAATCAACATCTTCAGTTAATAAAGACAAATGGTGTTTAACTGACATTAGGGTAGAGTGTTTCAGCCAATTTTGACATAATTTTCCTACTGAATAGGTTGTAACCGAATGGGTGCTTGTAAAACGTGGATCAGGTCTATCCTGTTTGTAGCCAGGAGCCTCGCTCAGGAAACAGTGTTGGCAGGAGTCAGAATTTGTTTGCCAAACCCACCAACCCAGGGGGTCTAAGGTAGAAACATTAAAAGAAGCATTCGCAATCAATGACTGCAACTCATCAAGGGTCATATCTGTATGATTGTTCCAGGTGTCATAAGCATACAGATCAGGAATTTTAGGGGCATTCATTTGTTTTGAAGTGGCCAACCCAAAACAGGTCGTTTGATAAATTGAACTGTTTAAAAACAGGATTTGGTTAGGGATAAGGCACGCTTGATGTAAAGCTTCCGTGCCCTGTACCTGCCAGGGTCTAGAACCCCAAACAGATTTAAGATCGACAGTATCTTTCCATAGCTCATAGCCACCTATAGCCAACTGATCAATAAAAGATTTGGAATATAGTAATTTTGTGTGGGTGAGCCTTACTTTAGAATTGGATGTAGAATTCATTTTAAAATAAAATGAATCAGGATTGGATTTATTAAAATCAGTGAAGTATGTACATTTTTTCAAAAGTGTTTTTGAACTGCCTTCAATGGGAGCTGGGCAATGTTCCCATTGTGTATAATTAACCACATTTTTAAATGTATTAGCTTCATGCAGGAAATGATGGCCATAATGCTGGTAGCAAAATAAACAGCATAATTAGCAGAATTCAAATACAAATCTTCAACATCAAATGCAGCATAATACTTTAAATCAGAAAATAAAGACTGTACGGCTTGAACGTCCCAATCATCAGAGCGTATGTTTTGTTTCACTACATTCCCCATAGAAACACGAAGTACATTTGGGACATTAACCACCTCGGTGGGGCCATGAATTTGGAACTTTACAGCATCCCAAACAATTCCATCCAACACTGGCCAGGCAGAGATGTTGACTAAAGTCTGGTCTTGTTTCATGATGTGTGAAGAAGAGTGCAGTGCTAAAGTTCCATCAATCACCTTCACAGCAGAGCGTTCAGTAAGGTAGTGACCATTGATTAGAAGGAAAAAGAATGTCACAAATCCAATCGACATGAACAAAAAAATGCCGATGAGGACCCACCAGATGTAAGTCCAAGGTGGAACAAAAAATTTTTGTTTAAACCAGGTGACAAAAATAGAAAATTTCGAGGGGGATCTCGATGTTGTGGAGTCAGTGTCAAAAGAAAAACGTGATTGGTTAACTGCATCTGTTTGCAAACCAGGCAATGACACATCAGTGGGATAAGCATACTCAGTATCTTCATGTGGACTGCAAGCCGGAGGATTCAACAATGGATTAGTAACAGTGGGCATCTCTATGGCAATGTCAGGCCTGATGTTGTTCGTTGAGTCCAAGACAGTATTCCTTAACATTGCTGGACAGGAAACAGCTGGAGTCATACTAAGAAGATTCGGCCAGTCGCTGTAGTTTGACATTGTCCACCAAGATGTATCTGTTATCCTTGCGACCAGGAAGTGGTGGTAAAATGACTGTCTGAGTACCCTGCACACCAAGCACTGGAACCGGTGCACGATAAGAGGGGCCAAACTCTTTCTTGTTCTCCACCTTCTCACGGACCAGGTCTCCAACTCTAGGTAGCCAGCCAACTACCGGAATCTGTAGTGCAGCTTCAGTGGCGGAGGGCAAGTGTTCCTTTGCAAGACTGTCACGAGTCTCTTGTAGGTTCTGTAATACAGCAGAATGATTATCTACTTCAAAGGCGGCGGCTGTCGCCGCCATGTCTAGACCATCAAGGTCCGGGACTAACATTTTTATGCCAAAGAGCATTTCGTATGGGGTCCGCCCACCCAGAGATCTTCTAGGGAGATTATTAAGTGCACGTTGTACGCTATACAAATGGGCGAACCAGTTCCTGCCAGTACCTATAACTCTAGCTGTCAAGGATTGCTTTAAGTCACGGTTCATTCGCTCCACAACTGAGTTGTCCTCAGGCCTGTATGGAGATGAAAATTTGACCTGCACCCCCAAAGACCTCATGGCATCCTTGTACGCCTTAGAGGCGAACGCTGGACCCTGGTCAGAATGGAAGGTGCCACATGCAAAAATTCCCACAAAGACACGCAAATCCCTGATGACACTTCGTGCGTCAGCACTACGTTGTGGCCAGACCCATAGAAAGCGTGTGCATGAATCAACTGCAACTAAGATAAACTTATACGCAGTATCTGAAGAAAATGGACCGCAGTGATCTAAATAAACACAACCGAATGGTTTATTAGAAATGTACAGCTGTGTTTGTGGCGGGCGTACAGCAGTTGAAGGTTTAATCTGCTGACAAATGTCACAAGAAAGCACATAATCACGGGTTTGTTTATACAACCCACGCCGCCAGTAACGTTGCTGTAAGATAGAAACAATCGCCGAAACGCCTGCATGTGCCGAGGCCATGCCTTCGTGTGCGGCTGTTATCAATAAAAGTCTGCGGTCCGCGTTGGGAATCAACCTGTCACCAACGTCATTTATTCTCACATAGGGAACTTTATCGGGACTTAATGATAAGAGTATTTAGAAGGGAAACCTTTTGGGTAATTACCTCCCTCCTCTGTAGCTGCTATCGCTGCTAAAATGTCATCATCAATCTTACTCCAGGACCTTGTAACCACTGCAACAGTGTATGTGGCTACTGCTGTGTTAGCTGCTTCGTCGGCCAAACTGTTGCCAACCGCGTGTACTCCTACGAGCTGGTGGCCTAGAGTATGAATTACTTGCGTGAGAGGCAGACGTTCTTTAAGATCTGTGACTTGAACCCAAAGCATTTTATGCTTAATTGTGCTACCTTTGGAATCACGATCGTCATTCTGAGTCCAAAAGAATAAGTTGTCGTTGAAGGACTGAACACAGTAGTAAGAGTAACTTACAATCAAAGTTGTTACATGAGGATCAGCAAACTCCAGTGCAAGCACCAGAGCACGCAGCTCTGCCAACTGGGCGGTACAGTCCCCTAGTGCCTGCGTGTGCACGACATTGGACTTGAATTCACCATTCACCATGGTACCGGCCACTATAGCGCAGGCTGCTGAATAAGAATGTTTAGATCTCGTCGCTGGTTGCGCCGAACCGTCGGTATAAATGATACAATGGTACTCCTCGAGCGGGCGCATAGACAGAGGAGCAGGATGAACAAATTCATACTGTAAGAACTCCTGAGTTTGCAATGAGGAGTCAAAGATAAATGTGACATCAGAAGATGTCAGCGAAGTAGCCCATTGTATCCAACGAGGATGTAAAGCTTTTGAATTTGGTACACTGGCTTTCGTCACTGCCTCAAGCGCAGGATATGGTGTTACAACCAACATGCGTTTTCCTTGCGCCAGTGCGCGTTCCTTCAGGATCGCCATCTGGACCGCTGTCAAGACTTTTTCAACTGTTGAAAATCGCATTTCAGCCGAAGTGTACAAATGTGACTTGTAAGCAATAGGTACTGTGTCACCTTCATTAAATGTCAAATAGGTGAAACCCTCTGCGCCTCGCACAATTCTTATTACCAGGTTTGTGTGGTTGTCCCGTGGCAACAAGTATTTAGATTCAAGAAGATCAGACTGCAAAAATTGCAGTATAGCTGAATGTTCCGGAAGTCAGCAGACTTTTGAAAAGGTTGGTTTTATCAAGGCTTATAGCGGCTTGATACGCTGGGCATATTCGGGAATATAAATTCGACCGAAGTTTAAAAATCCCAGCAAAGATTGTAATTTTTTCAGGGTTGTTGGAGAACGCATTTCTCCAAGAAGTGAGGCGCCAAGCCTCTACCTTCAATGTTGAGCTCATAGCCCAGAAACAACACTGTGTACTCGGCAATGTGTGATTTTGCAAAGTTAAATTTGTAACCGTAGTCCGCAAACAAAACTATGATGAGGTCCACGCGACAGAGATGCAGCCATAATTCGTCGTCCATGAGATAAATATCATCAACTTATGAGTATGCATCAGGGTCTATGTCGTCCAACAAAGAGACAACACGTGCGGCGAAAACGCCCGGGCTGTTCTTGTAGCCCATGGCCAATCTTTTAAATTGTTTTTGTTTGCCGCCGGAAGTGAAGGCTGTCCATTGACTACTTATAGAGGACAGGTTATGACTAAAAAAGCCATTAGAAATGTTGAGTGTGGTTTTAAACCTTTTTCTTACAAGACTATCCACAAGGGCAGAACTATGGGTATTCTGAACCGCACAGGTTCGACAATGAGAGTTCAAATGTCGATAATCCAAAACTAGGTTGTACGACCCATCAGGTTTGGTTACAGTAAAAAGAGGGTTATCCATTGGTGACACACATGTCTCAATCACTCCTTGATACTCTAACTGTTCTAGAATTTCAGAAATAGGAGCCTTTGCCTCCCGCCGGAGAGGATATTGGGGTTGTGGCTGTGGCATAGACCACATTGGTATCTCATGTGGGGGTGAAAGTTTATCCCATTTAACTTGAGTACGGTACAAAGCCGGTGCAAGCACCAGAGCCCACTCTTCCGCAAAAGCCTTTGCTTGCTCTTTGGGCACGTGTGTGAAAAAACTAGGGAGGATTACCTCCTTTCCCCTCGGAGCGGCTAAAACGAAAGGTGGGGGCCAATCTGCCTCAGCTAACAAGATGTCATACAAAGAAGTCAGATTTTCCCAAAAAATCCCTTTAATTACACGTTGTATATCACCTTCAATTAAAAATACTATATCATATAGTCTGTCAGGGGGAGCCACTCGGGTATCAGCAGTTTCAATTGTGATGAAAGTAACAGTTGCTCTCGCCTTCAGAAATGGACGCAGTGCTTGCCGCACTATTGTAACCTCCGCTGCGCTGTCTAGCAGTGTTACTGCCCATGTTAGGTTCCGAAGTTGGGTTCTCACCGTCTGTGGCATATCTCGCTGTTAAAGCAGCAACTTTCTTTTTCTGAAACAGAGGGCGTTGACGAGGAAAATCGTCCTGCTTGCCTTTACCGTTAGTCTGACGAGGTTGCTTGTGTCCGTGAGGGGCTCCTCGACCTCTGCCGCGATCCTGGCGATCTCCTACACCGGCTTGTGAGCCCGATGTTTCCTGTGAAGAGCGAGGAGAACGCTGATCAGGAACCTGAAATCTATCAGGAGGCCTAATTCGTGCGCGGTCGCGCAAATCATAAGTGCGCGTCAGGTGACGTAGCACGCGACCCTTGTTTCTGTTGTTGCTTCCCCTGCTCTTTATTTTTCCAATTCTTTTTTGGAAAAACTGGACGGTCGTCTTTATTAGACTGAGCCATCTGAGTTTGCGGTTGTGCTGCTGTTTTAGCAAAATGCTTAAAACCCAAACTATTGCGGCCAATGGTTTTGTATGCCTCAGCAATAATCTTCGGTAACTCACGGGGTTTCGCGGCATCTGCGACAAAGCGCAAAGCATTAGACACCTGAAAGTTAACCGCATCTCCCTTTACATTCGCAAGGATGAGATCAGCAACTACGTCAAACACTCCGACAAGCCTCATTCCCAACTCAACTGCCGCCTCCGGACCGTGCTCATCCTGAACACGCTTGATCACGGAGGGCAGGACAGTCATAGAAGGTGTGCCGAAGCACTTCACATACACTGCTGCGAATACTTTACCCCAATTCTCACAAACGGTTACCTCTGGTATTAAGTCTTTCTGCAAACTAATAGTGAGTATCCTGTGTTTTTCCACAGGCATAGTATTAGGAAATACTGCATCCAACTGGTCAAATTTCTCAGCAAGCCAATAAGGTAAATCGTCCTTATTCTGGGGACGCTTGCCCATAACCGAATTAACCATGACGGGACTAATCGACATCCCGACCTGTCCAGCTGGATGCGCTGCAACCCCAGGTGCCCTCACCTAGAGATTGCGGGAAATGTATTGAACTAGACCCTGATGTACCTCAACTAAGGAGGTATGTAGAACACGCAATTCACCTACTGGGACTGCTAGATAACGTGGATGTGGTGTGTACCCGGCCAAAACTGGCCAAGCGGTCCCAGGGATCGACAAAGGGCCTAAACGGACCGTAGTCACGGAGTGGGGGAGGGCGCCATTAAACCAAATACGATGTTGCCAAGCCGAAATCGGAACCTCGAGTGTCGTATATGGCCGATATGCTACAGGTATCGTGGTGGGAGTATATGAATGGAATAAGTTATCATCCCCATTCACAGCCTCAAAGGTAACCCAAGAGTAGAAAATCTCTAATTGGAACTCTGCATTTGCACCAACCACAAAAATAAGCGCAATACCTGCGCCAGGCACTCCATATTGTGTCAAATGACGATGGAGTGCCTCGCGACTATGCGGTGCAATTTCGACTGCCATAACGACAAAGAAAAGGAAACTACTTATATGTGTGGTAGCACAAAAAGGGTTAGCAATTCAATAAAACAAAGTGAACCTTTTTAAAATCTCAAGCTTGAATGAACCTATAACTCATCTATATAGGTAGGTTATGTCGTCACAACTGTTTTCCGGAAACAGGAGTGAGGGTATTGTGGACAAGTATAAGCACTACTAAAGTGTCTTGAAAATAAGTACCATACCAAATGTTAGGTGCGCCATGTTGCAAGGATTCTCCTATTGTTGCAGGGATTCTGCTCATACACAGAACTATGCGCAGGAAACCAGGACCTTGGTGTATTGTGGTGTACCAAAAAACCCACCTCAGTGCCCAGAACCCCGATCTGACTAGCATTAGTGTCTCATTCATTCTCCGTACTACAGCGAAGCTACCAATGATTAGACAACCTAGAAAATGCGACTTAGTAAACTCTCAGGAATAGTGGGAATCAAGAACACCATTTCGTTTTAACACTCATACCAGTCCACAACATGAGTAATTAGAGACAATGTATAGTTTAAAATGTTTATTTTAACTAACGTGCTCTAAGATGCAGTACTCTCGCCAATACTAACAAAAAGATGCATAAGAATAATACAATCAGCATGGTTACAATTCCGTAAGGCACAAAAGGGGAAATCATATTATAATGACAGTGGAAACAAGATTATAGCGCCGTTACCACCCTCCCCATGCTTGGAGCTAGTTTTAATTAATAATAGAAGAAGACCTCTAGGCTTTGACGGGGGACCCCATACCTCCAAGGTCAGATCGAATGAATCACATCCCAGGACAAGCACAGCTCCTCGATGTTGGAAAGGTTGTCTCCAAATGCCTCCTCATGCATGCAATGCAATATTAAAAGCACCCGAGTTTGAGTTTGAGCAGCTGCGTTTTCTGTTATGTCTATGTGCGTGGGACTGATCAACATGAATTAACAGCATACATTGTTATTCGACCTTGAACACGCTGTGCAGACTGAGGGCACAGAGCGCGCCTAGATATGTAAAAAACAGACAGTTCTCATGTGAAAGAGCGCAAGCAGGTTATTTACGAGAGCCATGTAGTGTTGTGTGCAAAAGCGGCAAAAGCAGCAAAATGGCGTTTAAGCATATACCTCACTTATGCTAACATAGCAATGTCTGCAGTTAACCCCTTATCCTCACTACACTAGTAATCCCAATAAATAATTAATTTCCCCTTTTGATGTGACATAGAAACACCGGATTCTCCGGCAGACTCGTTTAAAGAGGGGTTTTAATAAATAGTCCGTAGCTGCCAAAACACAAGAAAGTGAACGAGTGGTGTGCACTCGCTGGGGAAACAAATATGAGACTGCTCTGTCTGTCTCAGATTCTGGGAGGTCTGCTTGCTCGGCGGGTTTAATGGCATGGATTCAGCTGGCCAGGAGTGAAAGATTGCACCAGGCCTGCTTGTTAAGAGCCTTTCATGTGTATCTGTCAAATGGCAGTTTACCTTCTGCTGTTTTGCTTTTTAAGTACAAATGAAAATGCTTTGTAAAAATGCATTTCATGTCGGTACATGGAATGCATTTTTAGGAAGCTTTTTCATTTGTACTTAAAAAACGAAACAGCAATTCATTCCTGTTTCAACACAAATGCAGAATGCCTACCAACAAACTCCTGAGCGGAGGCAGGAAATATTTAACAAGCTTTGGGAATTAATGATGTGGAACTGCCTGAGAGAGCCTCATGAATGTTTGGAAGGGAGGGGAGAGGGACAGCAGAGAGAGTGGGGTGGAGGAGCGAGGGGAGAGAGACAGCAAGGAAAGCAAAACCAGCGCTGCCCTCCTGAAAGAGCACCGCGCTGATAAAAAGAGCCTGCCTGCCGGAAGATAGTTATAACACAAAGAACTTGCCATTCTCTGTAGAAACCTGAGCCAATCCACGGCCACGACAGCTGCGAGGAGCAAGGCAGGCACAGAAAGCAGTGCCCCCTGCTCTGAGGCCTGGCTCTGCTGTGAGGCGGCTGGAGCCCTGTGACTGATTGGGAGGGGGGAAGGAGAGCAGAGAAAGTGGAGCCAGGAAATACACAATAAAAACGAAACCAGCGTAGTGCTGGTGAAATGCTAGCAGTGCTGATAGATAATTCTGATAGATAATGTCGACAATTATTAACAAGCATCTAAGTGGGAGGCAGGGCAAGGGAGGCAGCAGTAAAACAACTGTGGTGTTAAGAGGGGTGGGAGGAAGAATGCTATATTTAAATGTAAGAAGCTAGGGCACTGAAGCTGAACACAGACAAACACTAACAGAGCAGGAAACCAAGAAAGAAAAGAGTCCCCCAGAGAACAGATAAAGAACCATAGTGGAATGAGACAGTACTTAGTCCCTGCTGCATGGGAGGAACGGAAGAGAGAAAAGAGGGTCAAAGAGGCAGGACTGACCACTGGCAAGCAAGGATTTTTGAAGGACACTGACATAGACAAATCAAAAGCTGGAGGATGGCTTTAACCCAACATAAGAAATTACAATAGGTCTCGAATGCCCGACCTAAAAACGACTTTAGGGGTTTTTCACTGTCAGGACATATAAAATATAAATACACGTCTTCTATGCACCCTAAAGGATGACACATATGCATTAAAAAGAAAAGTTTAGGCTTGGCACCATGTTTATTTTGCTAGATCAGACTGTCAGTTTAAAACTGCACTACAGGCTGCAGCAACAGGCCTGGGACATGGTTTACAGGCTACTGTAGAGGGTGGAACAATGAGTGCTGCTGCCCACTCATAGCATGCCATTGACAGACCTTGGATATAGGTAGTACCATTTACTAGGACTTACAAGTGAATTACCTGTACCAATAAGGTGTAGGTCAGTCATGTCATGTTTAAAAGAGAGAGCACAAGCACATTAGCACTGGCTAGCAGAAGGAAAGTGCACAGATACCCAATGCTAACAGAATAGAGTTCAGCAAAAGGGAACTGAAGACACGTCATGGGAGAACCATAGCAAGGATTTCAGGTTTACATATATCTGCTGCGTAAAATGTGGGAGTTCCTGCAACGTAGCTGGTTTTTGCACAGCATTGCACAATTTGTTGCTAATCTGTCCCTTGCATCGCCCTTGATACAATTTCACTAAAAGAGGCAGTGCTGCTGTTCGCCACACGAGAGCAGCAAATGCACGTTTAGCAAAAGGGGTCTCTGACTTGGGGTGTTGTCTTTCTCCACATTAAAACCATAAATAAAAAGTGGAAGCAGCGTCTTTATGTAGCTGAGTTCAATGTTCAGAGCAGCACAGGTGTGTGGTACAAGGCACGGCTACCACCTGGTTCTGTTAACACTGCAATCAATACATAAACACAATGAAACATTTTCTAGATAAGATGGCAGTTCCTTAGTTCCAGGCAGTCAGGTGATCTAGTAATTGGGAGAGGTCTGTAAACCCTTGAGGGGCAGCAGTTGCCAAAACCAGCTTGACTTGCTGTGTTTAGGTGCTAGCTGCCTCCTTACATAGTAACAGTGCAGGGTAGAGCCGGAAGTACAGCCCCTGCTTACCCAGACCTCACTCCACGGTACAGTGCATGAAGGTACACAGCTGTCAAAACACAGACACCATCAAAGTAAAAGAAAACACAGCTTCCCAGGGGGAGGGAATAAGGGAGTTGAGGAGATGAAAGAAAAGACATGAAGAATGGGAGAAGAAAAGAAAGTCATAGGGGCCGATTCCGATCTCGGCCGGAAGGGCACCTAACACCATTTGTCCAGAAAAAATACAAGCCGAACGCGTGTTTCCCGACCGATTCGAACAGTTGTCCGAACGAGCAAGTACGATGCGCATAACTGCTCAAATTCCGAGCGAGCCATACGTACCCATTCCAGCTCCTGTTCCCCGCCCGAGCCGGATCCGTAAACGCCGATTCGAGTCGCACGGAAGTAAATATACAGCACCTTCCGGCCGGACTAGTACGATGCGCATTCCGTACGCGCCGAACCCGTCGCTACGTCCGGCACGTCAGAGCATCCGGGAGAGCTGCACATAAGCTCCGATTCGTGCCACAAGACGATCCACGGCTACGAGACGAACAAGCCAGCGACGAGTACGAGTCGAAGCCACGAGAAACCTGAACGAGACGACCCAACCATGAATCCCATCGCGCAGGTCCTACCAATACTCTACATCTATTACCGGAACCGGTACGGACGCATACGGCGCAGACGGTAAGTCAGACACCCACTACACAAACAAACGACACGTACCCGACATATGTCACACACACATAGGGATGCAGAAATGACGTACACTAGCAACAGCCGAACCATAGGGGCGGGATGGCTATTACCAATGCCATACACACCCATAGGGGCCTGATGGCTACCACTACCACCACCCCTACTCATGTAGGCCTGGATGCCTGTCACTACTACCATCCCCACTTATAGGGGGATGGATGCCTACCACTACCACCACCCCTACTCATGGGGGCCTGGATGCCTACCACTACCACCACCCCTACTCATGGGGGCCTGGATGCCTGTCGCTACTACCATCCCCACTCATAGGGGGATGGATGCCTACCACTACCACCACCCCTACTCATGGGGGCCTGGATGCCTACCACTACCACCACCCCTACTCATGGGGGCCTGGATACCTGTCACTACTACCATCCCCACTCATAGGGGGATGGATGCCTACCACTACCACCACCCCTACTCATGTGGGCCTGGATGCCTGTCACTACTACCATCCCCACTCATAGGGGGATGGATGCCTACCACTACCACCACCCCTACTCATGTGGGCCTGGATGCCTACCACTACCACCACCCCTACTCATGTGGGCCTGGATGCCTGTCACTACTACCATCCCCACTCATAGGGGGATGGATGCCTACCACTACCACCACCCCTACTCATGGGGGCCTGGATGCCTACCACTACCACCACCCCTACTCATGGGGGCCTGGATGCCTGTCACTACTACCATCCCCACTAATAGGGGGATGGATGCCTACCACTACCACCACCCCTACTCATGTGGGCCTGGATGCCTGTCACTACTACCATCCCCACTCATAGGGGGATGGATGCCTACCACTACCACCACCCCTACTCATGGGGGCCTGGATGCCTACCACTACCACCACCCCTACTCATGGGGGCCTGGATGCCTGTCACTACTACCATCCCCACTCATAGGGGGATGGATGCCTACCACTACCACCACCCCTACTCATGTGGGCCTGGATGCCTGTCACTACTACCATCCCCACTCATAGGACGGGTAATGCATGACACAACCAGCATACTCCAACATAAGGAATGTCAGCAAACAAAATCCCCCCAACATCATGACAAGAGTGTGTAGTCTGTGTCAAATGCCTACAACACTGAACATGACATTGGACATACAATGTGACCCCCTATCACATGTGTCACACATAAATGTGTGTGGCCTCCACAATGCAAGCAGACCATGACCATTGTGGCAATGGGGTCTAAACCCCCATCATCACAGTGACCAAAAGGTAAGTGTGGGGTCCATAGCTGAAGCACAGTTTTGAACATTGTGGCAATGGGGTCTAAACCCCCATCATCACAGTGACCAAAAGGTAAGTGTGGGGTCCATAGCTGAAGCACAGTTTTGAACATTGTGGCAATGGTGTCTAAACCCCCATCATCACAGTGACCAAAAGGTAAGTGTTGTCATGGAAAAAGCTGCAACTGCCAAACAGCATGGATGATTCCTGGTCACACAACAACAAACACATCAGTGGCAAAGTAGTGGTTGTGTCCCATAGCAACATAGATTGGGTGAGGCAAACAGTGCAGTGCAAATAAAACATACCTTTGGCCATGTGCAGACAAACATCACCCATGGGGGCTGACATTGTCAACATTTATCAATTACACAATGACAGAAGTGACCATCATAATGCAGACCCACATATCTGCACTAAAGGACACACAAATGTAGATATCCTGTGGAGACTGTAGATGTGAGGTGAACAAATACCATACCATGGCAGCAATGGGACATACAAACCATGATTATTGTGCTGACTGATGACCTAGGAGTCCCAGGGACAGCAGGGGAAATCCTCCAAAAACATACAGCCAATGGCACACTAAAGATATGCTAATGCAGTGGTGCAGATGCACAAACACAAACAGGCAGCCTCACACTGCATATCAAACACAACAGGTGATGGGGGGGTGTGCCCGTGTCCCCAGGCAACCACACAACACATGAGGAGGCCTGAATTCCAATTACACAGATGTGTATACAGTGCCAAACAAAAGTAACTCATGGATCGGATTCCCCTATGTGGGCAATCAGGCATTGTTAGATGAGAGGGAGCCCAAATTACACATATCACACAAGCTTGTAGGAACAGCAACTAACACAGCAAGAGACAGACCCACCACAGCACTACCCCCAGGGACCCCACATTGTGGTGACACTAGCCTGCATGATAATCCCACTGTGATGACAAAGGTAGATGTCGTTCACACTGTGAACCACAGCCATGTGTCCTGAGCAACAAACTACCATCACACCTACACAAGCACAAATCAATCAGCACGGCCTGTCAGCCAAGGCCAATATGGAGGTAGGGGTCTAGCCGTGCAACAACTCACATTTGCACACACTCAACACCACACACCTTGATCTCCACCAATGTGCAGCAGTGAAGCTCACATGGACTGGTGACATTGCACATGCACCCATGACAATCCCAGGGGTGGTGGTGGGAACTAAGGTGCAGAAACCCATCACACATGGCCAGTCAACAAGACTCGTGAATGTCTGACACACTACACAGTACACGGTACTTGGGCATGATGTGAAATCTACCCCAGTCAATGGGATCCCAGCCACAGTCACACACCAATGAAGAAGCCAAGGTGACCCACAAAGAACACACGTAGACAACTTCCAACATTGCAGCTCTGACCCTGAGGAGTGGCAGCAGTCACACACACAGCGTGTCACAATCACTGAAAGCTACCCCAAACTGTAAATTACATGACTTGTGTAACCAACAAGTGCCAAGGGGAATCCTGACTGTGTCCCATCTGCGTTTGCCCACATCCCCAGCCCTGACAACAAAGACAACTAGGGATGACAACCTCATGAACATTAGTTTGCCATGCACCCACATCACGGAGAAACCAGGTCCAAGATGCTGGATGAACACAGGACAACTCAGCAAGCATCACAAACAGGAACATCAATAGGGACACAGCCTGTGTAGGAAAAGGGAAGGGAACACACACAGACATGCTTACACAACACACAACATGGGCCCAGGCAATGTCATGGGATTACACACTGCCATGAGGGCACTCCACTCCTGTGGAAGGTCCGCTGTGCCAAACCTTGTCTGTGCACGACTCAAACATGTCAGCAGAACACTCGGTCAGTGAGTCAACAACTACAACACACTGAAGGCTCTGCTCACATCAGCCTGGGTACGGGGAGTGTCACGTCAGTCATCTGCATATACCCAAAATACGTGTCAAGCAAGTTGCACTGTATACACAGATGAGTCCTTCAACATTGATGTGGTAAACTGCATGTCCAGTGGAGATGGGCACACAGTCAGGGAAATAGAAACATTGAACAGTGGTAAGCCCACCAGATGTGCATCAGTGTAAGCCACAGATGTTAATTTACAAATGCAAAACGTACATCCCTGTGTCAAATGCTGAACATTACACCCTCAGACTGCAGCAAAGGATGCTATAGATCCAGAATAGATTAGGACACATATCCCATGGACCACATGGAGTCCATCACAGCAACACTTCATTTTCCTGATCTGAACACTATTACAACTGCAAATGCATGATGATACTCATCTACATCATGTACATCAAAAGAAAAACCACAAGTAAACAAAAAGAGGCTTTATTCAGCAAATGTGAAACTAAAATTTGAAGTCCAAAATAAACTAAGGCCAATGGCCAGTCCACATACACAGTCCGAACAGGGTGATATGTGACAACTTGTCACTCATTGCTTACCTGCACTGGTACGGACAGGGGACATCCCCCTCGGAGGGGCATACAAGGGGCAGGCCAGGCACCACAGGGACAGGATCAGGGGATGCCAGAAGGAGGCAGTGAAGGGGTGGTGGGTGCAGGAGTGTCACTGGCAACTGCAGTAGAGGTGTCTGACTCAGTGGGGGCCGGCACCACTGTAGGGCACAAGTCAGATGGTGTGGGTGCTGCAACCACTGCAGTGGGCCGGTCAGATGGAGTGGACTGGGTCCCCACTGCAGTGCCCAAGTCAGACGGGGTGGTTGTGGACTCCACTGCAGTGCATAACTCCAAGGGAGTGGAAGGGGGGCAGATGAGGTGGGCAGGACAGAGGGGGGGGACCCGGTCTCCACACCAGTGGCACAAACAGGCAGAGCGTCTGGTTTGGGGTGGAAGAGCAAGTGGTAGGGGGGAAGGGCCTAAGCAGTTTGGGGATGCAGTATCGGTGTGTGGGGGAACCTGGGGCAGGGTGTGGCGGGTGAACCTGTGGAGTGGTGGCCTGGGGATGGAGGAGAGAGACTGTGTGGTGGAGCTGCATGGTGGTGGTGGTGGGGTCTTGCCCTTCCTGGTCCGGGGGGACTTTCTAATGGGGTCCTCAGTCTGCCTGTGCCTGGGGGAGGGTGTCCGGGTGTGAGGGGCACTCCCCTCTGTGTGTGGTGGTCGCCTCTTCCGCCTGGACGTTGTGTCAGATGGATCTGTGGGGAAGAGGCCAAGCTCACAGAGGAAGAGCTTCTGGGAGGGGGGTTGCAGGTGAGGCAAGGGAAGGGGTTTTGGAGGGAGAGGTATCTGAGGACTGCGGAGTGCTCGTGGATGCGTGTGTGTGTGTCTGGGCCCCATCCCCTGTGAGTGAGGTATCAGTCCCCTGACTGTGCGTGCGTGTGCATCTGGATTTTGGCTTGTGTGTCTGTGTGCTGCTTGTGTCTGTGCTGGTGCGTGCCGGTGCCGGTGTGTGTGTGCTTGGGACAGGTAGGGTGCTGGGGATTGTGGATGGGGCAGAGGAAGGAGGGGTGAGGGACTGTTGCAGGAGGGACACTGCTGCCATCAGTGAGGAGGCCATGGACTGGTTGGTCCGATGTAGGGCAGACATGCCAGATGACATGCCCTCCATGAATGACACCAGTTGTGACAACAGACCCATGTGTGCATGGAGGACACTCAGCATTGATGTCTGCCCTACATGGATCTGTTTCAGCAAGTCCACAGACTCCACACTCAGGGCAGCAGGGGGGACAGAGGCAGGGGGTGCGGTGCCTGGCATGAAGGAGACACGCTCCCCTACACGGGAGCCTCCACGGACATGTGGGATGGGAGCAGATGGGAGGGTGGAGATGGTGGTGGTGGCGGGGACAGACTTGCTTGATTTTGCCTCTGGTCTGCTGACACCCGCCTCCACAAGGGAGTCCTCACTGGAAGTGCTGTTTTCCCCAGCTGAGGTGGTCGTAGCTGAGGTCTCCTCAGTGTGGCACTCCTCACCCTCCGTGCCACTGGGTCCCTCGGTCTCCCCTGTAGTGGACCCAGTTTGGCTCTGTCGCTCCTCTTGGTCCGTGGAGCTGTCTCCTCCTGTGGCCTTGGATGTATCTGCAAACAATCAGGATAAACAGAGCAACATTAGTCACCTGTACTGACCACACACACCACAGTAAGTACAGCACATCACAGAGCAAGCCCTGCCATCATTTTCTAGACATTGCAATAAGTGTTGACACTGATTTGAAGAAGCCCATTGTCTGCCTGACAGTCATTCATGCCACACATATCCTACCTGTCCATGCACCCATCTGTCTGCTGCCTGTTGTATGCGACTAATCATATGTGCACACATGCACCACATACACAGTTGTTGGACATCCAAGAGAACATATGGAAATGTGTCACTCCAAACACATGCCATCTCCTGCCACTGACTCAGTACATGTGTCAGGAAAAGTGAGGGGCAGAGTCTCTGTTGATATGGGGGTTTTGCTTCCATCACCAGACACAATGATGTCCTCATGTCCTGCTAGACAATGCAACAATGGTGTGCATGCAGGACATATCACACTATTGCTGGATCACCCTTTGCAAGTTGAATGTCATGGCACAGGCCTGTCTGGCAAGTCAGTCATAACTGTCTCCTGTCACAGGGGCAGTGCATACACACAACACCATTCTACACTGTGTCACAATAATGGAAGTTTTGGGAATGCAAGCCCTGTAGCTGACAGGTGCACATGTGTACCCCTGGCCACCCACATCATGAGGACTAAGATGATCCCACGTCAATCAAATGTGACATTTGAGTGACTGCAAACACAAATCCATATACATGAGCACTTCACCGTCTGATGAGAATGAACCAAAGCTGCCTGCACCTCAATGTTTCATACAACATTGTGCACAGTCAAGGGATCAGAGACCTATGCATTAACCAATGTGCAGATCCCATAGTCACAACTCAGATGGCTGGCCACCCCAAATTGTTAAACACTCCAGGAGTCCAAAAAGCAAGGCCACACCACGGTGACACAGAGGCATACACCTGAGTGCACTCTTCACAATGCCCAATATGTATGCTGACACACGGGAGTGGGAGAACAGAGTGCCTTCGATGTACGGAGTAGGCATTACAGTCCTGGTCCATGTGCAACATGGTATTACCCTGAACTCTAGGCAGGTGGCTATGCATGTGTCACACACATGATGTACATACTTCTGAGGCTCCTACCTTGGTCTTTGCTGCAGCATGGGTGTGTGGCACATACCCCAGACATGTGGTGAGTCAGAGCAGCAATTGTAACACATATTAAAGCCATACCCAGAGTACATGTCGGATCACAGGCATTGTGTGATCAATTGTACTACCCATGCAGCCCACAACAAAGTTCCTGTAACTGATGCTGTCCCCAACTTGAACCACAGGTAACTGCAAGTACACAGTACCCAAGTGACCTAAGTCACAGACTGTAAGGGTCACACCTGTGTATCAGATGAGGAGGGGGCATGACACAAGTGAGGGACATGAGTCCAGGACGACAAGACAGTTGTACTGTGGAAGTGGAACCAGGCTAAAGGAGTGCATAGAGCATGTTAGTCATAGTACACAGTAAAGGCTAGCACTTACCCCCTCCTTGCTGCTGTCTGGCCTTCAGCTGCCCATCCAGGTCAGGGAAGACCACTGCCAGAATCCGGAGCATGTGCGGGGTCATGGTCCGGTGTCTGCCCCTCCTGCGAGGAGGCGACAGCTTCAGCTAGACCCTTGCGATCCTCCGGGTCCAGCCACGAAGGTCCTGCCACCTCTTCTGGCAGTTGCGGATCCTGCGCCTGTAGACCCCCATAGATCGTACTGCCCGGACGATGGTCAGCCAGATCTCCTGCTTCTGGTGAGCATCAACCTGTGAGGATGACAAAGTGAAAAGGCCATTACTACACATGCAACATATCCGTGCATCACACAGTTGGATATACATGTCTCAATCACAGGGGCATATGATGTACACAGGTAGTGCAACTATGGCTATGAACAGTTGTCCAGCAGTTACTAAATGGTATCATTGCCTGGGAAGTCAAACCTTGTTGGAATGCACTGTTACTGCACTATACCTGTTCAGTGCATGTAACTACACACTTTGGGGGGTGACAACTACTCAGTGAGCATGCTAGCCACTGGTGTACACACTGTAAGTGTTGCTAGTCAGACAACATGCACAATTAGTAAGGCAGTGGACAGCACACTCACCTGCTCCCCTGGTTTCCCATACAGCTTGCTGTACTGTGGAAGGAGGCTGTCCAGCAGGGCCTGGTTCTCCTCAGTGCTGAAGGCTGGGGCTCTCTCCACAGTACGTGCCATTGCAGTAGCCAGAGGATGCAGAGACAGCAGCAGTTGTGGTGGTAGATGTCGTCCTGGAGCATGTAGTGCAGGCAAGTGAGCTCTCAGGGGAACAGCCAGCATTATATGTGTGCTGCAGAGGCAGATACTGTCCCATGTGTCAAAAGTGATAGGTCCAAGTCGTTTGCATCTTCTGAATCTGGCTAATCCATGGAATTGCACCACTTATACACGCCCACAGCATCCTTCAAAAGTTCAACTTCATGACACCCATGAATTTGCAACATTGTTGTGGGTGGCCAACTGAATTCACTGCATCCGACTCGTAAAAGCTTCGAAAACGCATCCGTTACCATGTCAGGCCATAGCCAATGCGTGCGCACCGATCGGACCATTGCTGTACGACGCGTATTACGTCACACAACACGCATCCGTCCACATCATATGCAATGGCCAATGCGTGCGCACCGATCGGTCCATTGCTGTACAACGCGTATTTCGAAACACAACACGCATCCGTCCACATCATATACAATGGCCAATGCGTGCGCACCTATCGGTCCATTGCTGTACAACGCGTATTTCGAAACACAACACACATCCATCCACATCATATGCAATGGCCAATGCGTGCGCACCGATCGGTCCATTGCTGTACGACACGTATTTCGGAGCACAACACGCATCCGTCCAATCATATGCAATGGCCAATGCGTGCGCACCGATCGGTCCATTGCTGTACGACGCGTATTTCGGAGCACAACACGCATCCGTCCACATCATATGCAATGGCCAATGTGTGCGCACCGATCGGTCCATTGCTGTACGACGTGTATTTCGGAGCACAACACGCATCCGTCCACATCATATGCAATGGCCAATGCGTCCACACGGATGGGTCCATTGCTGTACGACGCGTCCCTGTACAAGTCACTCACATATGTCACCATGGTTGTCACTGGTGAACGTATGCCAACCACAATTACTTGCCAGGGACTCAGGGGCACACCTACAACACCACAGCCTGTCCACACTGTATCCTAAGGCATGTAAGGCTGCATTACCTGTGTGTGTATGGGGGTCAACATGTGGTTTTTTGGGTGGCACTTGGGGGCAGCCACTCCCAGGCTGTGCACTTGTTCATGGGGACAGAATCCTTTGTGTGTTGTGCACATGACCACTGTGATGTGCAACTGTTCAGTTCAGAGCATGTGGCATGGTCACATTTCCAGGTTGTGTATGTGTAAGTTATGTCACATTCACCCTGAGTCCCATGTGGGATGGTATGTACGTCACAGGGTGACCCATTGCCACAATTGTGATGGCCCTCCACAGTCTGTGTGCATGTTGTGTTTCAGATGTCTCTGATTCCATGTGCACAATGGGAGACAGTCTCCACATCCACGTTGCTTGTGCATCGACTTTGAAGTTGTGCGTGTGTGTGTCACAGACGTCCATGTCTGTCCTGCAGAGGCAACAGGGGCCACTACCTGTGGGAGTCATGGTTGTTTTGCTGACGTGTACATGATACGCCATGTCATGCCAGTGTCCATGTGGCAATACAGGGAATCTACCTGTCAAAGAGCTGTGATGCCTGGGGCACATCTGTCCTCACTTGTCACTGTGGTGTGTGTTTGGAACGTGACAGCAGTACATGGGTACTGTGACACAGCCTAATGATTTCACATAGCACAACCTGGAACTTGTTGTCAACATATGTTGAACTGAGATGTTAGATGTTGGCCATGTAGGTGCCATATATGTCCATACAGAATGGCACACACATCAAGTACTTGTGTCTCGTAATGATGTATCATGTGATATTGAGTATGGTCAATGCCACATATGTGGGGTGACTGACAATCTTTCTTTGTTCACCTATGCACTGCAGGGCACCAGCTGTCCATAGACCATTCCCTGACCTTGCAACCATGGTTGAACGTGACTGCATCCGACTGTACCGCTTCAACAGGCCGCTGATTGAGGAATTGGCGGTGCGGTTGGCCCCACATTTGCAACCTGGCCGGACATACCCTACAGCGCTGACCCCCAAGGTGAAGGTGATGGCAGCCCTACACTTCTTTGCCACCGGTACCTTTCAACACACTGTGGCGTCTGCTGGTGGGATGTCACAGACCATGTTCAGCCGTGTGCTACGCGATGTTTTGGAGGCGATGTTGAGATACCTGAACCAGTACATCTATTTCCCTAAACGTCAACAACTCACTGACGTCAAGAGTGACTTCTATGCCCTGGGGAGGATGCCACATGTCATCGGCTCCATTGATGGGACACATGTGGCTTTGGTACCACCACAGGCACATGAGCAGGCATACAGGAACAGGAAACATTACCATTCTATCAATGCTCTGGTGGTATGTCTTGCAGATATGAGCATCTCACATGTGTGTGCACGTTTCCCCGGTTCTGTACACGATGCCTACGTAATGAGGAGTAGTCGCATCCCGAGGATGATGTCACAGATGCAGAACCAGCGTGCCTGGCTTGTCGGTGTGTACTGACTTTGTACCATTGTGTGTGTTCTGCAATGTTGTATTCCACCCTCTTTTCCAACTCAGCTAATGTGCAAATGTCTGTATGTAGGTGACTCCGGATACCTCAACATGCCGTGGTTGCTGACACCCCTCAGGAACCCTGTGACACCAGCCCAGATGTGCTACAATGAGGCACATGGTCGGACCAGGAGAGTGATCGAGCGGACATTTGGTCTCCTGAAGAGCCGCTTTCGCTGCCTGGACAAGACAGGAGGGGCCCTCCCATATGCCCCTGCAAAGGTGTGCAAGATTGTCATCATCTGCTGCATGCTACACAACCTGGCAGTGCGGAAGGAGTTGCCTCTCATCCTGGATGACGATGACCAACATCCGCCACCTGTGGAGGATCCTGGCCTGGGCCACGATGCCAGTGATGATGATGAGGGTGATGTCCGCACACAGCTCATCACCAACTTCTTCAGCTGACTGTGAGTATACAGAGATGTTATGTCATTGATTTGAGTTTGCATGATATGTGTTGGTGGTGCTCTGTTGCTGTTTGAGTGTGGCCATGTGCTACTTGACTGGATGCGTGCAGCGATGTGTCCTTACAGGTAGTCTGTACTCCCCAACAGTGTTGACATGCTAACTTGGTTTTGTGTAGGTATCTCGTGACATGTATTGGGTATGAGTATTGCAGTTCTGTCCTGTTCTTCAGTGCTTTTGACTGTGTGTCATGTCTGTCCTTCACAGGGTACTTTCAGAGTTGTTTGGTCAACTGTGATCCCCCGACACCATGATTCAACTTCCAGGGTGGAAGCAGTTGTTTCCCTACAGGTGATGTGCCACACACCCCTGGACTTTATTTCTTCTACACTTGGTGACTGTGTGGCCACTGCCACGTGGGATTACCTTGCATCTGTAGTGGAAACAACATGTTGCAAATGTGTAATAAACCTGTGCTTCACTTTGGGATGTGCGTTGTCTGTGGTCACACATCTGACTGACATTTGCTTACTGCACCTGTGGGCTAGTTAACACAGACTCTGAATAGGTGTGGTGTCTGTGCATTCCACTGTATTTCCTGGCAACATCAGTGTAGGCGATGAGTCAGATGGACCTGGTGTGTATGTGTTGTGTAGCCCTAGTGGTGTGTCTCCCTCCTATGTGTCACGTCGCCATGACTCACATGACGGTGTTGAACTTGCTGTAGCAGTTAGCATGCACAGTGTCATTTAGCAGATCATCATCTCCATGACAAAAACAACGTTGGAATCACAACAGAGGCAAGTATGGTGTATTAGTGAGTTTATTTACATACATGTGTGAGGATAGTTCACAGGATGGTGGGTGCTGTACATTGGGATTGGAATCCAAAGTTCCCAGATGATTTGGAAGTGTTGGTAGCAGAAATGTCCTGAGTAAAGTCCACAGTCATCTGATACATTAGTCCAACTTAAACTCCCCATGTCATGTGGGAGAGTTGGGTTGCATTCGACAGGGTGAACAGTTTGCACACAAAGGAAAATTTCCAGAACAGGTGTTGGGTTCCTGGGGGATGTACATGGCCATCGGCCTCTCAGTTGTCCTTCCTCGGACGACCCCTCTTCTTTCTGGGGGGACCCTCACATGCAGGCTCCTGCGGTGCAGAGGACTCTCCACCAGAGTCATCCTCCCTCCCTGTGGCAGTTGCAGTTGTTGCGGCACCAGATGTTGTGGGCACACAGGGAGGTGTGGACATGTTGGTGCTAATCTGGCGGAGGCATGTCAATATGTCCCTCTGCACCGCTGTCAGTTCTTCCAATGTGTCCCACTTGGACTCCATGCCAGACATGTGTGTCTCCACACGGGACATGTGGGAGTCCAAGCGGGCATGATGGGCAGCCTGCTGCTGTTGAATGTCCTTGAGGATGTCCTTGCATCAGCAATGCGTACCAGTTGTGAGTCATCATGGGGGAGCGACCCTTGACCCTGCTAGGTAGGTCTCTCCCCCTCCGCACAGCACCGCCTGTGTGTCCTTGCCCCAGCCGCCGCTGCTGAGGAAGATCGAGGCCCTCCTCCACCCGCAGGCTACCACCTGCGCCTCATCCCTGGTGGCCAGTGGTAGGCCGTAGGTTTGTACCTCATTGCTTGCCTTTATTGTTTGCCTTTATTGTATCCTTGTTTGCCTTTATTGTTTGCCTTCTGTTCCCTTCGTTGCCCCCATTACTGTGAGCCCGTTTTGCCTTCTGTTCCCCTCGTTGCCCCCATTACTGTGAGCCCGTTTTGCCTTCTGTTCCCCTCGTTGCCCCCATTACTGTGAGCTTGTTTTGCCTTCTGTTCCCCTCGTTGCCCCCATTACTGTGAGCCCGTTTTGCCTTCTGTTCCCCTCGTTGCCCCCATTATTGTGAGCCCGTTTTGCCTTCTGTTCCCCTCGTTGCCCCCATTACTGTGAGCCCGTTTTGCCTTCTGTTCCCTTCGTTGCCCCCATTACTGTGAGCTCGTTTTGCCTTCTGTTCCCTTCGTTGCCCCCATTACTGTGAGCCCGTTTTGCCTTCTGTTCCCCTCGTTGCCCCTGTAATTCTGTGCCCATTTTTTGCCTTCTGTTCCCTTCGTCGCCCCTCACAGCTCCCGCCCCAGCCGCTGCGTCCCCTGCGGCCCTGCCCCCCTGACCGCCCATTCGCTGCCCCTGCCCTGCCTCCCGCCTCCAAGCTGCTCCTCCCTCCCACCTCCCCATATATGGCGGAACTGCGCAGCAGCGCCGCTGGCGCGCCGAAGGAGCGCCTAAGGCAAGCCCGTCTGCGCCCGTCTGTGCCTGGACCGCGCCCAGCGCCAAAACCCCTGGTCCCCGCGCCCGCCACGACGCCCGGCTCCGCTACGACTCCAGCACACTCCACGCACTCAACACCGGACGACGATCGCGCACCTTCTTCCTGGCCGCCCCTAAGCGCACCCAAGGACCCTTCTCCTGCCGGAACTGCAGCTTCACCAGCACCCAGCCCGCCAACCCGCCGACCAGGAACAAACCCAACCACCTCAGTTGCATTCTTCTCAACACCCGCTCCGCCCGCAAACACGCCGTTGAACTCTGGGACCTACTCGACTCAACCTCCCCTGACGTCGCATTCCTGACGGAGACCTGGCTGAACCCCTCCTCGGCACCCGACATCGCCATTGCCATCCCGGAAGGCTACAAGATCTCCCCGCAGGGACCGCACCAACGGAGTAGGAGGAGGAATAGCCATCGTCCACAGGAACACTCTCAGAGTCTCGACCAACAACGACGACACCCTCAGCACCGCCGAACACCTGCACTTCCAGAACCACACCGACCCCAACACCACCCTCAGAGGAACCCTCGTCTACAGACCCCCGGACCCCGACCACAGTTCAGCGACTCCATCGCCGACTTCGTCAGCCCTCACGCCCCGCTCCACGGACTACATCCTCCTCGGGGACCTGAACTTCCACCTCGAGAACAACAACGACACCAACTCTACCACCCTGATCGACAACCTCGCCAACCTCGGACTCAGACAACTCGTCACATCTCCCACCCACTCCGCCGGCCACACGCTTGACCCTATCTTCTCCGCAAGCTCCCACGTCACCTTCAGTCACACCACCGAACTCCACTGGACCGACCATCGCTGCATCCACTTCACCTTCCAGAAAGCCACCACGCACCACCGCACCCAACAGATGCCTCGCCGCTGCTGGAACAAAGTCACAGAAGACCAGCTAACCACCACCCTAGCCCGGCGCCCTCCCGCCGACCCCACCGACCCCGACACCGCCGCCCGCAACCTCAGACAGTGGATCGATGACTGCGCCAACACCCTCGCCTCGCTAAAGAAACCCTCCAACAGCCACACCAGCAAGAAAGCCAGCTGGTTCACTGAAGACCTCCGGGCCTCCAAGCAAACCTGCCGAAAGCTGGAGAAGAACTGGCACCGCGAACAAACACCGGACAGCTGCACAGCCCACAAGAACGCCACCCGCAGACACCATCACCTCATCAGATCTGCCAAAAGGCCTCCTTCAAAGACCGCCTAGACAACAACGCACACAACAGCAAAGAGCTCTTCAAAATCATGAAGGAACTCTCCAACCCCAGCTCCAACACCAACGACATCCCACCTTCGCAAGACCTGTGCAACTCGCTGGCCACCTTCTTCCATCGCAAGATCGCTGACATCCACGACAGCTTCAACACCACGATCGCCCCGACAACCACTGAGATCTCCGCCCCCACGACCAACATCCGCACCAACCGCCTGCTCTCCTGGACCAACATAAACGACGACGACACCATCAAGATCATGAACACCATCCACTCCGGATCTCCGTCAGACCCATGCCCACATCACATCTTCAAAAAAGCGAGCACCGCCATCGCACCCCATCTCCGGAAAGCGATCAACATCTCCTTTGAGACAGCAACCTTCCCGGAAAGCTGGAAGCACGCCGAGATCAACGCCTTACTCAAGAAACCCAAGGCGGACCCCAAGGACCTCAAGAACTTCCGGCCCATCTCCCTGCTCCCGTGCCCGGCGAAGGTCATCGAGAAGACCGTCAACAAACAACTGACCCGCTACCTCGAGGAGAACAGCATCCTGGACCCGTCCCAGTCCGGGTTTCGCAGCAACAACAGCACCGAAACTGCCCTCATCACTGCCACCGATGACATCAGGACCCTGCTAGACAACATCGAGACCGCGGCCCTCATCCTCCTGGACCTGTCAGCCGCCTTCGACACGGTATGCCACCACACACTACGCACACGCCTCCATGACGCCGGAATCCAAGAGAAGGCCCTGGACTGGACCACTTCCTTCCTCTCCGGCAGAACACAGAGCGTCCGCCTCCCCCCCTTCCGCTCCGAGGCCACCGAGATCATCTGCGGCGTACCCCAGGGCTCATCCCTCAGCCCAACGCTGTTCAACATCTACATGGCACCACTCGCCCACGTCGCCTGACTGCACGACCTCAACATCATCTCTTACGCCGATGACACCCAGCTGATTCTCTCCCTCACCAAAGACCCCCACACTGCCAAAACCAACCTCCACGAAGGAATGAAGGCCGTCGCCGAATGGATGAGGAACAGCCGACTGAAGCTGAACTCTGACAAGACGGAGGTCCTCATCCTCGGTTCCACCCCCTCGGCCTGGGACGACTCCTGGTGCCCGACCGCACTGGGAACAGCTCCAACACCCACCGACCACGCACCCAACCTAGGAGTCATCCTCGACTCCACCCTCTCCATGACTAAGCAGGTCAACGCCGTCTCTTCCTCCTGCTTCAACACCCTCCGCATGCTCCGCAAGATCTACAAGTGGATCCCCACCGAAACGAGAAGAACGGTCACCCAGGCCCTCGTCAGCAGCAGGCTGGACTACGGAAACGCCCTCTACGCTGGAGCCTCGGCCAAACTCCTGAAGCGGCTGCAACGCATCCAGAACGCATCTGCACGCCTGATCCTCGACATCCCTCGCCGCAGCCACATCACCCCTCACCTGAGAGACCTGCACTGGCTCCCCGTCAACAAGGGGATAACCTTCAAGCTCCTCACCCACGCACACAAGGCTCTCCACAACACCGGACCTACGTACCCCAACAGACGACTCAGCCTCTACACCCCCACCCACCAGCTTCGCTCCGCCGACCTCGCCCTCGCCACAATCCCCCGCATCCAAAGAGCGACCTCCGGCGGCAGATCCTTCTCGCACCTCGCCGCCAAAACCTGGAACACCCTCCCCATCCACCTACGGCAGACCCAAGACCTGCTGACCTTCAGAAGACTCCTCAAGACCTGGCTCTTCGAGCAGTAGCAGCACCCCCCCCCCCAGCGCCTTGAGACCTTCACTGGTATGTAGTGCGCTCTACAAATGCTAAGATTGATTGATTGATTGATCATGCAGTCCAGACCCCTCTGCAAACAGCGACCTCTGCCTACCACCCCTCCCACCACCCCTGGCGACACGTGCGGGACCTGCGGTGGCACGCACAGGTGACCCTAGGCCCCTTGGGGGTTGGTACTGGGGTTGTTGTCCGTTGCTTCACGGTGGGCTGGGGTCCCTGTGCTGTTGTCATTCAGTGTCCTTGGTCTGTCCGTGTTGGCGGGGGTGGTCTGTGTGTTGGCAGATGTTGGAGGAATGGGTGCAGGGGGTGCAGATGGTGGTCCTGCTGGTGCTGCATGATGACTCACACCGGAGGTGCCAGGTAGGTCTTCACCATCCGAGGAGGGCAGAGGCTGTTCCACACCAGAGAGCTCAGGGGCCACCGGAGCCTGGGACAGGGACTCCTCATCATCTGCTGCTGTGTCCCCATCATCACCTGTTTTTGGAAGAGACACACAATGTATGTTATGTTTCTACAGGCATCAATGGTTCAAACACATGACAGTTGTGACTGTACCTCTGGATGCGGGCCTGTACATTGCATTGTCCTAAGTTGTCACAGTCAGAGGTTGATATTGGTGTGGCTCATTGTCCTGCCAACCTGAAGCATTTCAATGTGAATGTTGAGGTGTGTGCATGACCAGCATTGGTGGTATTTGGTTGACATCCGGACCTCCTTCTCCCCCAGCCCAGTTATCCCACCATGAAGCATGCCACCCTTGCAGTGGGTGCAGGTTAACTCTCAGGATGTCAGTCAGTGGTGTCCTGCTGTTGGTTGGTGCCCAGTTCCCAGCAGGGCCTGGTACTCCCCACAACAGAGCACCATTCTCAGACATCTTAGAAGTGGCTTTTCACTCCCTGTGAGGTGTGCATGCTTCAGTGTGAGCTTGCTGGGCCATGTGGGTGGGGGATGTTGAGCTGTGACTACCACTCCCATCATGCTATTGCCTACACCCCCCTTCCCAGCATGCCCATACTTCCTTCCTTTTGAGTCGACTTCACTGTGTGTGAGTGTGACAGCAATGGCAAGATGGCTGACAGTGTGGTCCTGTTGTTTGTTGGTGCACAGTTCACAGCAGGGCCTTGTGCTCCCCACAGCTGAGGCCAGTGTCAGACATCTTTGAAGTGGCTTTTCACTCCCTGTGAGGTGTGCATGCTTCAGTGTGAGCTTGCTGGGCCATGTGGGTGGGGGATGTTGAGCTGTGACTACCACTCCCATCATGCTATTGCCTACACCCCCCTTCCCAGCATGCCCATACTTCCTTCCTTTTGACTCTGCTTCCCTGTGGGGTAGTGTGCATGTGCTGACAGGATGGCTGACAGTGTTGTCCTGGCGTTTGTTTGGCTACAAGTCACAAAAGTGTCCCTGTGCTTCACACAGCATAACCCAGTGTGGTGGTTCTTTGTGGGATATTTAATTAGAGTGTGAGGCATTGCATTCTCCCAGGTGAGTTGTGTGGAGTTTGTGTTAAAGGGGTGTGTGAGAAAAGCTGCTTGTAACTATGGTCAGAGCTGTTAGTCCTCCTTCCCACCCAGCCAGATATCCCACCATGGAACGTGCTTCCATTGCAGGGAGTGCAAGTTGGCTTTCAGGATGTCAGTCAGTGGTGTCCTGCTGTTGGTTGGTGCACAGTTCCCAGCAGGGCCTTGTGCTCCCCACAGCAGTACCCAGTGTCAGCCATCTTGTCAGTTCTTTTCCACTCCCTGTGATGTGAGCATGGTTCAGAGTAGTGTTGATGGGCCAATTGTGAGGGTGACCAATATCTGTGACTACAACTCCCATCATGCTATTGGCTACACTCACTTCACCAGCATACACACAATTCCTTCCTTTCAGTGAGCTTCCCTGTGAGGTGGTGTTCTAGTGGTGGCAACATGTCTGACAGTGTTTGTTGGTTATATTTGTGCCACTGCCTTGCTCTATTTGTTGTTAGGTTTGGACATGTCATGACACAGTTACATATCACTATGAGATGGCAGGTATTGTGTTTGTCTAACTAACATACACATCTTGGGATGATTATCTTTTGGTTACTGTGGCTTTGCTAAGGGTGCATGGTTTCACTATCCCCTTGACAGTGATGTGTGTGTATTGTCACACAATATTGGGTATATTGGTTGTGTACTCACCAGGCTCTGGGATGTTTGATAGTCCATGTACGCTCTCTGGTGGTAGGATGGCCCGCACCTTCTCCTCCCAGGGCCTGAGGTATACTGGTTTGGCAGGAGGGCCACTGCCAGTGCGATGACTCAAGGCGTAATCCTTCTTGAGTAGGTCCTTGACCCTCCTGCGCACATCATACCACCTGTTCTGGATGTCTTCCTTTGTGCGCAAACATGGTGATTGTGCGTTCACCCTGTCGACGATCATCTCCCACATCTTGGTTTTCTGTCACATGGGGGTCTGTTGGACCAATGTACCAAACAACTGTGGCTCTACCCTGAGGATTTCATCTACCAGGACTTCCAATTCACTGTCTAGGAACTTTGTATTCTTCTTTGGGGGCATGGTGATGGGTGGTGGTGGGGATTGATGTGTGTGTGAGTGTGCAAGTGAGGGTGGGTGAGTGTAGGTTTTGCTGGGTGTATGTGAGGGTGCTATTTGGGAGGTGCTAATGGTGTGTGGCTTGTGTGATGGATGAGTTGTGAGTGTGTCTGTGGT